>JBBPPF010000070.1:0-39390 GCA_038091815.1 Leccinum obscurum | reverse complement strand
CACGTGAAAGGTCACGTGTGTAAAAACCATGGGTACGAATTTAGGACATGATAGAACCTTGCAAGCAAGGTAACCTCAAATTTAGACCTTGGCAAAAATTTGAATGTTTTATTCCAAGTTTGTGCCGTGTCAAAAAGGAATCGCCCGATGCCGCCAAGCCAACAGTCCAACCGATCGCTCCCACAGCCACCAGCGAGCGTCCCCGCTTACGTCGTTGGTAATCCTTTCAACGCGGCACCGAGAGTGTACAGTGCGAATAGTATCTCGACGACGTATAGCGATTCCCTTGATCACTCCCAGCACGATGTGGAGGCCGCGTTTGCTTCGGGCGTAAATCCCCGTCACACCTACCATCCTCCACGGTCGCGTTCCCCGACCCCTTTCGGTGACGAGGAAGATTATAGACTCGACGAGAACAACGTTGCACACTACTCTCGCTATTCCCAATCCCACGAGTCTAGTCATCTTTCCGAAAAATATGAACATGATGATGACCACTATAATGACGAGTACGACATATCCCAGTACGCGGATGTTACAGGTGACGATGACGATGACGAAATGACAGAAGGCCAGAAGACGCCTTCCCTGTCCCCATCCATGGATTCTGAAGCTCCACCCGAAACCATGCATTTTGGGCCTGCCCCCATTGGCCGCGTCCGGCGCAGACTAAAAAAGAACGCGTTCAACTCACCGACGGGAACTTAGTCGTCGACCTCACTGTCCCACCGAAGCTTGTGATGCCCTACCGCAGAGAACCAGAAATGACGAAAACAAGGTATACTGCCGTCACCTGTGACCCGGACGACTTCGAGAGAGAAAAGTTCTTCCTTCGTCAAAACGAGAACGGATGTACTACAGAGCTATTTATTGTTATTACTATGTATAATGTACGTCCCACATGCAAATCCGTCATTTCTGGCCGTGCTAACGGATGGTTGTATACAGGAAGACGAGGTCTTGTTTTGCCGGACTATGTATGGTGTGATGCGGAACATCGCACATCTTTGTTCTCGTAAAAACTCACAAACTTGGGGGCCAGACGCATGGAAGAAGGTTAATCTTTTCTTGTTCTCCATCTATACAGTTGATATACTGCAGGTCGTGGTCTACGTCGTCGCAGATGGACGAAAGAAAATTTATCCTCGCGTCCTCGACTGTCTAACCCTCCTCGGTGTTTACCAACCTGGGGACCACATGAAAAACACTGTAAACAACAAGGAGGTCACCGCCCATCTATTCGAATTTACGACCTCCTTTGCTTTGGATCCGAATATCCAGTTCAAGTATCCGGACAAAGGCATCGTACCTACCCAAACCGTCTTTTGCATGAAGGAAAGGAATCAGAAGAAAATCAACAGCCATCGATGGTTTTTCAATGCATTTGCGCCAATGTTACAGGTGAGCAGATGGCGACGTGTGCAGGACTACATTAACCTGCCTGTCGCAGCCAAACGTGTGCATATTGTTGGATGTTGGAACTCGCCCGGCGAATAACAGCCTCTATCGGTTGTGGAAGACGTTTGACGTCAACTCGAACGTCGGTGGTGCTTGTGGAGAGATTTGCAGTATACAAGGGCAAGAACTGGAAGTATCCTCGTAAACCCTTTGGGTGAAGTGATTCGGTTGCATCTCTTGTTCTCGACCCCAACCATTGAAAAGTCACCTCGACCTCATAATTCTGGAACCGCCGCGGTCTCCACAACTTTTTCTCCTGAACCGTCACGACCCCGTCTGCGTCTCTCCTGCTTTGGCAACGGGTGACCCAGGCGTCCACTCCATGCTCCTACTCTGCCATACGTTGACGCCACGCGCCGCCTCTGATCCTCAGTGGACCCCGCAAATATCAGAGTTGCACTGATAGGCGACGGCGCCGACTGTGCCAACGTGAAGGTGCTAGGCCGCCAGTCGTCGTGCTCGCCGTAGAAGCGGTCGCAGGGGCGAAAGCACCACTGGCAGCACGCGACCGCTAACCACCCCCCCTCGGCACACGGAACCGCAGGAACCATCTTGGCAGAGTGCGCACGCATCTTTGAATATTCCTCCACCCTCTTGCTTCCGCTGTGCATTGTTGCACACTTCTTCAAGTGCAACAGCTCGCTCGATCTGGCGTTGTCGACACTGCTCCGCCAGCCTCTTGCCGTTTTTTCGCCGCCTCGGCCTCTTCTGCCGCATGTTGTTCTGTAATCCAGGGTCAGTCCCACTACATACACCGACATTACCCAAGAAATACTCACTTCTCCGCATGCGCAGCCCTCCTCCCCTCCTTCTCTTCCCCTCCGCCACCGTACGTTGTCTTTCATACTCCTCCTTGCATGCAGCCAACAACGTCCCCTGGTGCGCTCTATAGTCGCCCTGCATTCGGCTCAACCGCTTCTTGGTCGCCACAGCCTGGTGGCGTGTCTACTTGCGCTTTTTGCAGTGTGTCAAAGGTCTCGCGGCCGGCATAGCCTTGCGCGAGCAGTGGGTGCTCTTCTTTGCGGTACGCCAGCTCGATGTGGTCGATCCGTGAGGCACGTTCACGTCCTTTTTCCTCCTTTTCCAGCTGCTCGACTTTGATCTATCCTTGCTCCAGTCCATGTCCTAGATAAGATATCAATGAAAGAGGGAACGACAAAGGACCAGGACGCACCGCGATCGACACCTTGAGCTCGCCGCGCTTCATCAAGTCCTCCGCGAGCCTCTATCAACCTGATCGATTCGATCTCCAGTTTCGCGTGGTCAATCAGCTTCTTGGCGTATGAGAGCTCCGCGTGGCAAGACGCCTCCTCTTTTTTTTTTGCATACGCTCAGCTCCGAGAGGAGCTCTCTGCGGCGTGCGAGCGTTTCGCGCAGAGAGAGGGCGCGCCGTTCGGCTCTGGCTGCGTTGACAAGTTCAGCGGACTGGCGCGCAGTTTCTTCATCGGGAGTCAGCATTGGCTCGCGGTTGATCACGCGCACAGTGTTGTGGAGCGCCGTTGAAAGGGTGCTCAAACGGGTGCGCAGGAGCTTAGCCGAGGACACTGGCAGCTGGACAGCAGTGTTGTCGTAGAGCGAGGGGCTGCTCGGACCGGAGATGGCGGACTTGCCAGAGCGGGAAAAGGGCTCGTCGATAAAGGAGATGGGCTCTGTGGCATGGACTACACGGATGCGGAGGGGCCGCGACGTGTGCAGCCCATGACGTAGGCTTCGACTTGTTCGGAGCCAAAGTCGTCGAGGGGCTTGACGAGGACAAGGAGGCGGGAGAGGAGGGCACGGGAGAGGAGGGGGAGGTAGCCAGCATATTGAGAGTTGTTGGTACAGTATGAGGAGAGGATGGGTGAAGGGATCGAATGAATCCGTAGAGTATCTTGATCGAGGCTGGGGAGAGGCGGAGGACCATCTCTCAAAAGCTGTGGAGTGTTAATGGAGAGATGGGGGCTTACAGGAAGTACTGGGACTGCGACACTCGGATCTACCACCGATGGAGGTGACGACGCTGATAGGTTGATGGCGTGTCGAGACAGAAGCGGAAGTGTGATCGAGTATTACACAGCCACACACCCCGACCAACAACTCCTAGTCGTATCGTCGTGTGCCATTCCTCAACTGACGTTCGTTATCCAGCCAAGAAAGAGGAAAAACTCGCGGCGAAGCTTAACCAGACCACCGCGTCCACCCCGGGCGAGGCAAAGGCAAAGAGCCCGCCTTCGTGAACACTTCGCCCGAGGGAGACAAGAAAGGTCTGTCACTCTCCCACCTCTCCGCTCGCGCGCTCACGCACCCCAGACATGTCCCTGCCAATGGCGGCGGGATACAACCCACAGGCCGTCGAGGCTGCGTGGTACAATTGGTGGGAGTCCGAGGGTTTCTTCAAGTCCCAGACCGCCCCGGATGGCTCGACCAAGTCCGCAGGAACCTTTGTCATACCGCTCCTCCCGCACAACGTCACCGGAGGTTTGCACATCGGTCACGCGCTCACCATCGCCATCCCAGGACGAGTTAATTCATACGTTGGTGAGTTTCTACTTTCCTTTACGCCTGTGTCGTACTCACACACGCTGAAGGAATCGCATGTTGGGAAAACGACGCTAGGTTTCAATCATGCGGGTATATCGACGCAGTCGTTCGTGGAACGTCGACTGTTCAAGCAGGCGCCGAAGGCAAGACGCGTCACGATCTCGGCAGGGACGCATGTTGGACAAGGTCATGGATTGGAAAAAACGAGTGCGTTCTTTACTTTTTCGGAGACGGAGATGGACATCTCCCAGCTACCAGTCACGCATTTACGAATCAGCTTCGACGTCTAGGAGCCAGTTCTGATTAGGATCGCGTCGCGTTCACGATGAACACGGTAAGCATGCGGCGATTTTTTGTTATCCCTCTTTTTTGCTTATACGCCGTTCAGTCGCTATCGAAGGCTGTCACCGAAAGCTTTTGTCGGCTGCACGAAGGGGCGTTCTGTGTACCATGATAATCGCTTGGTCAATTGACTGTGTGAGGCTGAATACCGCACTGTCGAACTTGGAGGTGCGATAATGCTCAACAACCCAGGCTATGACCCAAAGGAGAAGTACATTCTATTCTCTTCTGGGTTGCCCGCATGGTGTTGCTGGGCATATATCTCACAAGAAAGGTTCTGTTTGAGGGCTGCTCTGCCACGCTATGATCCGCGACACTCACGGACGCAAGATGAGTTAGAGTTGGGCAAAGGGATCGACCCTCTGGATGTCATCCATGGGCTAGCGCTTCCATAGCTGCACCAGACACTGTGCGAGGGTAACTTGGACGAGAAGGAGATCGTGATAGCCATCGCGGGGCAGAAGAAGGACTTTCCCACGGGTAATCTGCGTTGTGTGCTTACTCAGGCGGGGGCTGTCGTTGCTGGTGTGAGGCATTGTTGATCTATGCATGCACACATGCTGCGATATCCACATCGAGATTCTTTGCGTGTAAGGATATAGAAAGCTTTGCAACATGGTGTTCAACGCGGCCAAATTTGCGATGCTCAAGTTTGAATCCGATTTCGTTCCTCTCGACGTGGCCAAACTAGTCCATCAATTCCTCGACTTGATCTAATTTTTCACGAAGAACCTAGCCCACTCTCGTCGAGCAGTGGGTTCTCCACAAGCTGAACTTTGCTGCTGGCGAGACCAACAAACACCTCGAAACTCGGAATTTCATGGCCGCCACTACCGCGGTATATAATCTTTGGCTGTACGAACTGTGTGACGTATACATTGTACGTATATCCCTCTTTGCGATGCGCACTCGTCGTTTATTGTTACTGCAGGAGGCAATGAAACCCATGACGGACCCTTCTGCCGATCCCAAGGTGCGCACGTCGGCACAGCAGATGCTGCACACCTGCCTCGATCACGGTCTTTGGCTCCTCCATCCATTCATGCCGTCGTCACCGGGGAACTGTGGCAACGCCTGCCCAGGCGATCGATGGATCTGGTATCATCACTGATACTCCACTTTTGTGAGGCGTTTCATTTTACCTACTGAACGTGGCACTGATCTCAGAAAACACAGAACATAAGGAGCCAACATACCTCAAGCATCACGTCTGTCCTCCCAGGCTTCTTTGCGTTGATCGCCTCTCTCACTCTCGAAAGCTCTATGGAAACCCTTACCCTTCCCTTTTTGTTTTCCCCGTCAGTCAGTGAGGTGTTCCCGACCGCTTGCGCTTGACATATGGCATAATCGCCCGCAAGGTTGTACAACTCGATCACCTCAGGAATGGGGTCGTTGGCCTCTGACTCGCGCGGAGCGCGAATGAGGATTTGCTCGTTATAGTGAGCCGCGTTTTTGAGATGCAGCACCCTGTCCGATAATGCCAGAGTCTCTGTATACCAAAAAAGTCACAAAAAATTAGGACCTAAGAGGCTGAAAAAGAGTGGACTAACGAACTTCGTGCCGTCGTATCTGAAACCACCAACAAGCTCTTCCCATGCTGGTCCCAAGTGTGCCAACACAATGATCCGCCGCACGAACTCCCAGGCACTCTCCAAGTTTTCTTTTCTGACGCCGTTGCCTTGGTCTGCGGATAAGAAAACGCAGTAAACAGATTGGAATGCCTATTTTGCGTCCATCTTTACGAACTGGCGAACGTAGCACTAGATTAGTGTGGCGAGGCTGAGGCTGGCGGACCGAGAGGCGATAACGTGACTGTATGCGAGGTTTTTAACGACTGTTGGATTCTCAAAAAATGGAAGGACATACATACGAGGGCCGGGTTCGGAAGTCTCTGCTCGTGAAGGAACACGCAGCAGGCTATGGTACGCTAATGCAAATATCAAGATGGACTGCCTCGATTTCGGTTCCCAGAGGCTCCCATGGTGCAGCCATAGCCTTCGAAGAAAGGAGTCAGCTCTTAATGATGCCACGCGATTCTGTGAATGGTGAACCCTAATACTAGCCTAGAACATCACACTGGCTGCATCAAAGTGACGTTCGCCATAGCTCAACAAGACTTCAGTCAGTCCGCGCGTAGATCGCCTTCTTCATCCTCGTCAACCAAATCTGCGTCAGCTGGATCTGTGATGCATCGTGACTGAAATAAGATATCAATATCTACCATGGCGAGCTGGAACCACAGCCAATCCTCCGCTGTTGTTGTGACCTGAGGGACCGTGCGCCTCTCTAAACGACCCATGAGCTCGTAAAGAGCAAGCTTGAATGGATCAGCTGAAGCAGAGTGCAACATGTGTGTAATAGAAACGCTCTGCAGATAGCCTCTATGTAGTTTTGACAGCTGTTTACCAACAATGAGATGTTGGGCGTGTTAAACACATATTTTTCCAACATACCGCCTATCGGGTGACTCGATCCAAGGCTTGAAGTGGCTCACAAAGCTAGGTTCCTGGTGGTCGATTGCCACCTGACACCGGAGTGCCTGGTCAAGGGCTTCCTGTGCATGCCCCAAACGCATGAGGTAGTACAACTTTGCCCACAGTGGCTGGCCAGCTACAAGCCATAACAACGCACAGTTAGGGAAACCTTCCGAACGCACGAGGTAGTACAACTTTGCCTATAGTGGTCGGTCAGCTACAAGCTATGACAATGCATAATTAGGGAAACCCTTGAAGAAAGGGATAACCTACTTCTAATCAATCCTCCCACTCTATTTTTGTATTACCTCGTGAACAGGTAGGTCCTCGCGCGCCTCTCGAGATCCTTTAGCGGTTTGCGTTATCAGAACAGATGCTTCACGGGACTCCGAGTCCCCAAGGTATATTGAGGATGTGGGCGCCCACGTGCTCGACCGGGGGGGCGGGAGGGGCGGGAGGTCCTCCGGTGATCGGTGCAAGGAGGTGAATGTTGAACATCATTTGAGAGGACGCAGCCTGCAAGAGGTGCGAATGTTAAAGGACGAAATAAGCAGAATCCTCCCTTCTTCCCTCGATGGTGGGTATGAGGTACTGTTCGTGTGAAAGGCCGAGATCGCCTGCGACGTCCGTATCTTGAAGACTTCAAATACGCAATCGAGTCGGCCAACGCGGATGCATCGACATGGGCTTGTGCCAGCAAGCAGTTCCTATACGATAGAGTGTAAGAAATAACGATAACTGTGTGTGAGTCGCGGAGCACTCACGCTTCGTCAGTGTCTGTCGGAGCGCTGGGTTGATGACTCAAAGATAACTCCACGATACGGTACATTCCTTAGCGCGTTCGCCGTCAGGGCGCGATGCGCAGGCAAGAGTGAGCCATTGAAGTAGTCTCGAATGGATGCGTAAAGGTGGCAGGACGGTAGATCAATATGGTCACTACGGTGGTTTGTGGTGGTAGTGTAGGGACGACTATAGTGTTTCCCACGAGTATTACACAACCACACTTTCATCCATACGATTCGGACCCCTGAGAGTGTTAGTTGGAAGTTACCTACGTAGCCCCTGACGAGGACTGTCGGCAGGCTCGGAACCGCACATCCCGCCCCCAATGCCCATGCCGTCCCGTGACTCGGATGTTTCGGACGAATGTGGCCGAATGACGGCCGGAAGCGGATGTCGGCAGTAGATGATGGGGGATCGATCGACGTGTGGCACTTGTTTCTTTCCCCTCACCCTCACTTTCCACAGTTTCTTCGACAATACGCCCAGGCTTAGAATCCAGATATGGACTCGAACTCGAACTCAGAGACAAACCAAACCGGCGGTTTTGAAAACATCCGAGAGAAATTTGGCCGCTTCAGGATCCTTATCATTGGGCGGGCGAACGCTGGCAAGACGACTATTCTCCGCGCGATCTGTAACACTACCGAGATCCAGGAGGTCTATGATGGAAACAGTGACAAGGTACGAACTTGAACTTGGTAATACATATGGATGACTGGCCTACCGAACCATGCAACTAGATTGATCTGACCCAGGTCGAGGGATCCAGGGGGGTAAGTACCACGACATACTGGACTCGGACTCGACGCGCATGTTCACAAATACACGCTAGCGCGGGGAGCACAAGATCGAGAATGAGTTGATTTTCTGGAGCAATGACAACTTCGTCTTCCATGACTTGCGGGGCTTCGAGGCTGGTTCCCGGGCCGTACATGAATTCCAACAACTCAAGGAGTTCATTGCTGATCGTGCAAACACAAAATTGCTCAAGAAACGCATTCATGCTATCTGGTAATAGCTTAAACTGTGAGGGAAGTAGTAATCATTGACTGGTTGTTACATCTGTCCAGGTACTGCATTCCAATGGATAAATTGGATCGGGCGATCCAACGCTCCGAGGAAATGTTTTTCAATGAGTGTGATACAAAAAATGGTGGACTCATTTTTTGCAAGATTTTTTCGAGCTCACAGCTTGGCCAGTGCCTGTCATTGTGTTTTTCACCAAGTTCAACGCATTGCTGCCTGTAGCCATGAGTGAACTATCTGGTGATACTCGAAAGCTGCCAATACAGGAAAAGGTAGCAAAGGCACATGAGCTCACGGATGGAATTTTCAACAATGCTGATATATGGGGTTGTCTTTCTGAACTGAACTATGCACCAAAGTATAGTGTTCAGATTGGTGGTATTATTCTTGTTTCCAATAAAATCATTCAGCTCACCAAATTTGCATTGTTGCAAGGGATGCACAACTCAAATCAGGGATGCAACATGTTGCTGGAAAACACAGCTGGAGCTTTGAATGAGGAGGCTTTGCAAATGCTATTTGTTACTGCCCAAAAAACAAACATAGCATTGTGTGTTAGATATGCAGTTCAAGAGTGAGTACCAAAAGTTGAATATTTTTCAAAGGCTAATGGTATAATTTTAAAAAGTATCATTGACCAGCTGCATCAATCTACATTTCCTATACACAGCTTAGACATTATAAATCCCAAAGACCTGGCAAGATGGTTTCCACACTTTTGGGTAAGTTTGAGGCTTTCATATGAATTAGCTCATGCATAAAAATTGAATATGTGCTAATAATTTTTGTTGCGCTGATGGAATTATAGCACGTGAGTTGTCATTGCAGCAAATGTGTAAACATTGATTTAGCTTATATCACTTCATTATACTCTGGAAATGACAGATTCTAAGTGAGTTCATTGTCATTGAAATGTGGAGAGTAGTGATGCTGATGCTGATGATGCCATGTCCATTTATTCTGCTCTGGAAATGACAGGATGTGAGTGGTGCATTGTAGAATGTGCCAGAGAGTGGGGATGCTGATGATGCCATATCCATTTATTCTGCTCTGGGATGGCAGTGGGTGAGTTGTGCATTGTGGAATGTGCCAGAGAGTGGTGATGCTGATGATGCCATATCCATCTATTCTGCTCTGGACTCTGGAAATGACAGGGAGTAAGTTGTGCATTGTGATGTGCCAGACTGATGCTGATGATGCCATGTCCATTCATTTTCCATTCTGCTCTTGAAATGACAGACAGTGAGTTGTGCATTGTGGAATGTGCCAAGGAGTATTTTGGTGCTGATGATACTATATCTGTTTATCCTGCTCTGGAAATGACAGTGGGTGAGTGGTGCATTGTAGAATGCACCAGGGAGTGGTGATGCTGATGATGCCATGTCAATTTATTCTGCTCTGGGAATGACAGTATGTGAGTTGTGCATTGTGAAATGTGCCAGAGAGTAGTGATGCTGATGATGCTATGTCCATTTACTCTGCTCTGAAAATGACAGTATGTGAGTTGTGTGGCATTGTGGAATATGGCCTGAGAGTGGTGATACTGATAATGCCATGTCCATCTATTCTGCTCTGGAATTGACAGGAAGTGGGTTTTGCATTGTACAATGTTCCAGAGAGTGGTGATGCTGATGATGCCATGTCCATTTATTCTGCTCTGCAAATGACAGTATGTGAGTTGTGCATGGTACAATGTGTGTGGTGATGCTGATGATGTCACATCCATTTATTCTGCTCTGGAAATCATAGTATGTAAGTTGTGTGGCATTGTGGAATCTGGCCTGAAAATGGTGATGCTGATAATGCCATGTCAATTTATCCTGCTCTGGAAATGACAGGAAGTGAGTTGTACATTATGGAATATACCAGAGAGTGCTGATGCTGATAATGCCATGTCTATTTATTCTGCTCTGGAACTGATAGGAAGTGAGTTGTGCATTGTGGAATGTGCCAGAGAGTGCTGATGCTGATCATGCCATGTCCATTTTTCCCACTCTGGACATGACAGGGAGTGAGTTGTGCATTATGGAATGCATTAGAATGTGATGTTGCTGAAGATGCCATGTCCATTTATTTTGCTCTGAAAATGACAGGAAGTGAGTCGTGCATTGTGGAATGTGCCAGAGCATGGTGATGCTAATGATGATATCATGTCTATTGATTTTGTGGAAATTACAGTGGGTGAGTTGTGTTGTGCAATGTGCCAGAGAGCCATGATGCTGATGATACCATGTTCATTGATTCTGCTCTGGAAATGACAGGGAGTGAGTTGTGCATTGTGGAATGTGCCAGAGAGTAATGATGCTGATAATGTCATGTCCATTTATTCCACTCTGTAAATCACAGGGAGTAAGTTTTGCTGCTGCTTGTGTAAAATGTGACAGGGAGCAGTAATGCTGATGATGCCATGTCCATTTATTATGCTCTGGAAATCACAGAGAGTGAGTTGTGGAATGTGGAATGTGCCAGAGAGCAGTGATGCTGATGCTGCCATGTCCATTTTTTCTGCTCTGGAAATCACAGAGAGTGAGTTGTGCACAATTTGTGGAATGTTCCAGACAATGGTGATGCTGATGATTCCATGTCCATTTATCTTGTTCTGGAAATTGCAGAGAGTGAGTTGTGCATTGTGGAATGTGCCAGAGAGTGGTGATGCTGATCAGGCCAACATTGTCCATTTATTCTGCTGTGGAAATGACAGCCTGTGAGTTGTGCATTGTGGAATGTGCCAGAGAATGGTGATGCTGATGATGACATGTCCATTTATTCTGCTCTGGAAATGACAGGAAGTGAGTTATGTGCAATGTGCAATGTGCCTATACTGATGACACCACATCCATTCATTCTGCTCTGGAAATGACAGGGAGTGAGTTGTGCACAATGTTGTGCAGTGTGCCTAGTGATGCTGATGATGCCATGTCCATTCATTCTGCTCTGGAAATGACAGGGGTTGTGCACAATGTTGTGCAGTGTGCCTAGTGATGTTGATGATGCCATGTCCATTCATTCTGCTCTGGAACTGACAGAATGTCAGTTGTCCATTGTCTAATTTGCTATAAAAGATGATACTAAGCATGTGATATTCATTCATGTCTTGATCTGGTCTCTTATTGATACTAGCTTGTGAGTTCTCCATTCTTAAGATTTTTTCAATCATAGTAATCATAATATCTCAATTTGTTTTATTTTTATACAATAGAAAGTAATGTAACAGATAATTTGATCTCTTTTTACATGCTGATTGTTCATATTTCTTTCTCCTGTTGTCTTTTTATTTACAGAATGAATATTGTTTCATACTATCAATTTATCACCATCATTTATATATATTTTGTTTTATTCAGCTGGTGAACTTTCTATTATTATCAACTAACATATTCATAACAACATCAAGCTTCTTTTTATTTGATTTATTACAGACTGTAAGTTATGTTTTTCTAGGACAGGGATAATCACATACTAACTATTCATTTTTGAAAACTATAGAAGATATATTTATATATGCAATTTGCTGAAGCATCATTATACTGATGATCAACATTTTGGATTCCTTATAGATGGTATGCAGTATATTGTTTATCTTAACCTTGCTTCTTTTTGTGGACTTTTCACTTATTAATTTCCAGGCTGTAAGTTAATATGTTTTGGCAGCATACATTTTACTCATTGTGTGTTGCAAACATCATGTCATAAATGGCAGGATGTAAGTTCTTCAGAACTAGTGAGAATATATTGGTATCAATATTATTTGATATCAATTTCAAACTGTAAGCATTAGTTGTACAAATTGCTGATTGTGCAAATTCAATTTTCATTCCATTTGTCTTTTTTTTTTTTACCTTACAGATGGTGAATTTGTTTTCATGATGTCTTGGTTTGATGAATCCAATTTGTTATTGTCAGATTATCCATGATCAAACACTATGTGAATTCATGTATTTGTTGTCATAACATTTTGTTATTCAGGTTGAACATTTGTATACCAATCAATCTTTCATTCTGAAGCCTAACAGTATTGTGAATTCCTCACCAATTCATTTTTTAACCACAATTCAATTGAAAATCATAGATGAATATGGGTACATGCAAGCAAATCCTTCTAACCACTATTGCTATATATATAGTTTATCTTTAAATTTCTTTTGAAACTAACAAAACAAAATGAATTATTTCAATACTTGGTAGATATACTGCTCATCCTGGAGCATTCTTACCATCTTTTCCAGAAACAGGATGCTCAACCAGTTTTATCTGCTGATCGAAAGTACAAGGCATCAGACATACCCACAAAGGTGAAATTAGCTATGCAGGAAATCTTTGACAAGTATGGCAAAGCATCCAAAGAAGAGAAGGTAGAGATGATCTTGAATGTCATTCTTCAGAATCAGATGAGTGGGTTAAACATATCTTTCATTTTTCATTCAATAACCCTGTATTCTCAGCAATTGAATGAACTCATTTTATGCCATGGAAGGAGTCAGTCACTGACTCAGAACATCAAGTTGTTTGAAGAAGTAGATGCAAACAGCAAAGAAAAATAGTTGAAACATCCAAGAATCTATAGAAATGTACTCAGTCATGTTGCATCCATGCATGTTAGTTTGTGAATGAAACTTTTGGGAGGAAATGTGGGGCAAAAACATTGTTGGCTTCATAACTTGAGGTAGTTCAGATTTCAATTTTGAGCAGACTGCAGCAAATATATTGTTATTATTTCTGTGGATTGGAAATCAGAGGCCATCAATAGAAGTGGTGGTCCAAAACACTGTCATATTCCAAAATCTTAAGTCACATTGTAGTCCAACTCTAACAGACCAAAACAGGTAAAACATTTATAGTACCTATCATAGTACGCTACAGCCTTGATGGATGCAGTGAAACCGTGGTATGTTTTGGGAAAGATGAAGATGGGTCATAAGGGCTAAGTAAAGTGGTATTAGAAAAAGGCAAAGGAAAAGAACAAACACGCACATGACTGTACGGTGCAATGAAAAGAAGAGAACAGAAATTCTCGACCCCAACCATTGAAAAGTCACCTCGACCTCATAATTCTGGAACCGCCACGGTCTCCATCGTGACACCTTTTTCTCTGGAACCGTCACGACCCCGTCTGCGTCTCTCCTGCTTCAGCAACGGGTGACCCAGGTGTCCACTCCATGCTCCTTCTCAGCCATACATTGACGCCACGCACCGCCTCCGATCCTCAATGGACCCTGCAAATGTCGCAGTTGCACTGATAGGCGACGGTGCCGGACTCTGCAAACGTGGACGGAGGCCGCCAGTCATCATGCCCGCCGTAGCCGAAGCGGTCGTGGGGGGTAAAAGCACCACCGGCAGTACGCGTCCACCACCCCTCGACACGTGGAAGCTCAGGACCCATCTTGGCAGAGTGCGCACACATCTTTAAATATTCCTCCGCCTCTTGCTTCCGCTGTGCCTGCTTGCGTACTTCTTAAAGTGCAGCAGCTCGCTCGATGCGGCGTTGTCGACGCTGCTCCGCCAACCGCTGCTCCTCTTGCCGTTTTTTTTTCGCCGCCTCGGCCACTTCTGCCGCATGTCTTTCTGTAATCCGGGGTCAGTCCCACTACACACACCGACATCAACCAAGAAACACTCACTTCTCCGCATGTGCAGCCCTCATCCTCTCCTCCTCCCCCTCCATCTTGTTCTCCACCACCGTACGTTGTCTCTCCTTGTACGCAGCCAACAACCCCTGGTGCGCTCAGTATTGGGCTCAACCGCTTCTTGGTCGCCGCGCGCGCCTCCAAGTTGTTCTCTACTTGTGCTTTCTGCAGAGTGTGAAAGGTCTTGCGGCCGCCATGGACTTGCGCGAGCAGCGGGCGCTCTTCTCTGCGGTACGCCCGCTCGATGTGGTCGATCCGCGAAGCACGTTCATGTCTTTTTTACTCCTTTTCCAGCTGCTCGACTTTGATATGTCCTTGCTCACGTCCTCCATGTCCTAGACAAGGTATCAATGATAGAGGGAACGACAAAGGACCAGGACGCACCACGATCGACACCCATCTTCCTGTTATTTTTGCTCCTTGATCATCTTCTTGGCGCGCCTGAGCTCCGCGTGGCAGGACGCCCCCTCTTTTTCTTTGCGTACGTTCAACTCCGAGAGGAATTCTCTGCGTGTGATGAGTGCTTTGCACAGAGAGAGGGCACGCTGTTCGGTGTTGGCTGCGGCAACAAGCTCAGCAGACTGCGGACTGGCGCGCCTTGTTCATCT
The DNA here is from genome assembly GCA_038091815.1 of Leccinum obscurum. NCBI lineage: Eukaryota > Fungi > Basidiomycota > Agaricomycetes > Boletales > Boletaceae > Leccinum > Leccinum obscurum. The sequence goes on along the minus strand of JBBPPF010000070.1, from coordinate 24,555 downwards.
GGGGAGCATCGACTCTGGGTAGATCACGCACATAGCAATGTAGAGCGCCGTTGCGAGGGTATGTACTCAAGCTGGTACACACAAGCTCGGCCGAGGACAGCTGGACCGTGGTGGTGTCATAGGGCGAGGAACTCGGGCCGGAGACGGCGGAGTTCAGATTGAGCAAAGGGCTCGTCGATAAAGGAGATGGTCTCGTCTACACGGATGCGGAGTTGGCCGCAACGTGTGCAGCTCATGACGTAGGGTTCGACTTGTTCGGGGCCAAAGTCGTCGGGGGAAGAGGGCACGGGAGAGGAGGGGGAGGTAGCCAGCATTTGGAGAGTCGCTGGCACAGAGTGAGGAGAGGATGGGGGTGAAGGGGGTCGAACGAATCATCGAGAAAGCCGTAGAGGATCTTGATCTGGGCTTGGGAGAGGTGGAGGACATCTCTCAAAAGCTGGAACACATGAGTGAAGGGGTGATGGTAAAGAGATGGCGACTTACAGGAGACCGGCGCGGCTAGTAGGTGCCTTGGGTAGCCCAAGGAGGGCAGCAAGGCGTGTTGCTCTTGGAGCGGGCGTCGTGGGACTGCGAGACTCGGATCTACCACGATGGAGGTGACGGCGCTGATAGGTTGTAGCCAGTAGGCATACTTGCAATTGGCGACGTTTGGTTACTTGGCTACTATAACTTGATCATTGCATTGATGTGCGATCGAGTACATACTTATTATGTACACAGCCACACACACAACCTCCAAGCAACGCGAAGCTTCAAACCCTCGACCAGACTCTGGGCACCTTTGTCATCCCGCTACCCCCGCCCAACGTCACTGGAAGTCTGTACATCGGTCACGCGCTCACCGTCGCCATCCAGGACGGGCTTGGAAAAAACAACGCTATTCGTTTCGGGGATCACGCGGGTATAATATCAACGCAGTCGGTCATGGAACGTCGTCTGTTAAAGCAGGAGGGCAAGACGTGTCACGATCTCGGCAGGGAAACATGTTGGAAAAGGTCATGGATCGGCGGAAAAAAAAAAAAAAAAAGAGTGCGTCTTTTACTTTTTTCTGAAACAGAGATAGACATCTCCCAGCTACCAGTCATGCACTACGAATCAGCTTCGACGTCTAGGAGTCAGTTCTGATTGGGATCGTGTCGCGTTCACGACGAACCCGGTAAGCAGGCGATATCGTCGTCGTCCCTCTTTGCTTACACGCAGTTCAGACGGTATCGAAAGCCGTCATCGAAAACTTTTGTCGACTGCACGAAGGGGGCGTTCTGTGCTGTGATAATCGTTCGGTCAACTGGTGTGTGAGGCTGAATACCACACTGTCGAACTTGGACTCGGAGGTGCGGTTCCGCGTGAACATTTGCATTTGCATTCTTGTCTAACGTCCTCCAGGTGGATCAAAAACAATTCGACCGTAGGACAATGCTCAACATCCCAGGCTAAGACCCAAAGGAAAAGTTCTCGTTCAGTGTGCTCACGTCGTTTGTGTACCCTATCGAGGGCTCTGGTAGGATTATCAATTGCGTCGACCAGTGCGGAGCTGACGTGTTTGATAGGGCATGAAACGGTTCCATGCTTGGAGAGAAGTCGTCAAGGCGCTCACAGACTGAATTAATCATCGAGACAAAGGATAGTAACCCCGTGCAGATCCCCATTTGCAGGTGAGTTCTTTTCGAGTTTGGAATATGCGTGCCTCATCATGCCTGGATACAGTAAATCTAGTCACATCATAAAACCTATATTGAAGCCCCAGTGGCGGGTGGAATGCAAACCGTTGGCGGAGGAAGCGATCAAGGTATTGTCGAACCTTACTTTTGAACGGCATGGTTTCTAACCCTCGTCCTAGTGAACTTGTGCTCGGGAGCTCAAGATTCATTGGTTCATCTCGCGTCAAGTGTGGTGGGGCCACCGTTGTCCTGCGTATTTTGTACGCATAGAGGCGGCGGAGAACGACGTGCGTTTGTGATGTTACTCGATTTGCGACATCCTAATGTCATTTTCAGTCGAACGATGGCAAGAACTGAGTAGTGGTTTGGACCCTCGAGGAAGTCACCGAATGGGCCAAGGTTCTTGCACCGGGCAAGAAATTCGTCCTCGAGCAAGACGAGGATGTGTTCGATACGTGCTTTTCCTCTGCCTGGTGGCCGTTCTCCATCGTGGGCTGGCCTGACAAGGCAAGTAATCTTTCGTTTTCCACGCGACGACTCTGATCCGTTCCGCAGATCTCCAATCTCAAACGATACACCCTTCGCGTATTTTCGTGATTTTCGGGGGCTCACGATGTTTTTCGTCTAGTGTATATCCAAGTCCAGACTCCAGACAAGAAGGCGTTGTTTGAGTCGCAAGCACCTACGATCAGCGCTCTAACCCAAGGGATGCACGAAAGTGGAGGTCGTCGGCAGGCCGTCGTCTCGTCGAGCGTGGTGGTATACCTCCAGGTGCAGGTACTTGTCGTGTCTTTTTTGCTCGCCGAGGGTCGTTGCTCAATTGAATTTTTCAGGGGTTTGGTAGACCTAGTTGCTGAGGTGGACAAGAACATCGACTTGGTGCGTCTGAACCTCGAGAAGCTGTACAAGGTAATGTCGCAGCCGGATTATCAGACGAGATGGCGAGCTTCGAGCTGCCGAACAAATTCAACGGCTGTTTTTTTTTTTTTTTTGATGTAGCGAAAGACGTTGGAGGTGGAGCCTTCGGCTTTGTGAGAGTCTAGGGACATGTATGCCAAGTTGCAATAGAGTCGATTGTGATTGTGTATTGGAAAATATTACAATAGTGACAGATGCTACAATGAATCTATGTACTGGCCTCCTCGATGATTCGCAAAAGGTTAATCAAGGCAACCGTTCTATGATTCCGCGCACGGCGATGAACTTGAACTTGGGGGAGTGTTGGGTGTCTTCGGACAACGAGGCCATTCGTCTTATGAACGATTCCCCGTATGGGCTGACAGCCTCTGTATGTTAGTACGAACGCCCTGATTCCGAGCGAGCATTCTGCGCATCATGGTCGACGGGTTGCAATCTCGACGTCCAGCCTTGCCAGATACGAATACATACACGTCGGGCGACATGCAATATTTCAGTATTCGCGCAAACACCATCAACGATCTCGCTTCCGTAGCGACTTGAGGGTCTAAAAAAAGGTATTCAGACGACTCAACCCTCCAAGAGCGTGAAACGAGTGCCTCGCCATTTGTCGCGTGGCCTCGGTGGCAGCAGATGCCTTGACTGATTGGTGCACCGCCGCGAGCGAGTCCATCATAAGAGGCACTTGCAAGTTGCGTTGCAGTGCGTCTTGAATATACTTGAATGCTGAACTCTCTGCTTTGCGAGTGATTTTGCAAAAATCACGTCCCCATCCAATTTAATGCGATCTCGTCAACAAGGGGAACACGTAACATAAATGAGCCAACATACCTCGAGCGTCACGTCTAGTCTCCCGAGATTCTTTGCGTTGATCGCCACTCTCGCTCTCAAAAGCTTGATGGTAACCCTCCTTTTCATTTTCCCCTTCAGTCAGTGAGAGGGTGTTCCCGAGCGCTTGCGCCAGACATGCCATCACGGTGACATAATCGCCCACAAGGTTCTACAACTTGATCACCTCAGGAACGGGGTCGTTTAAGGATGTGGGCGCCCGCGTGCGCAAACGGGGGGGAGGGCGGTCGGTCCTCCTGTGATCGTTGCAAGGAGGTGAATGTTGAACATCATTTGAGAGGACGCGGCCTGCATGACACGCGAATGCCAAAGGACGAGTCCTCCTTTCTTCCCTCTGTGGTGGGTATGACGTACTATTCGTGTGCATGGCGGAGATTGCCTGCGACGTCCGTCCCTTGGAAAGTTGTAGCGAAGAAAAGGTGGTGGACGTGTTCGACTACGCAACCGAGTTGTCCAACGCGGATGCATCGACATGGCCTTGTGCCAGCAAGCAGTTCCTATGCGAGCGAGTGTAAGGAATACGATAACTGTGTGTGAGTCAGTGACGGAGTACTCACGCTTCGTCGGTGTCTGTCGGAGCGGTGGGTTGACGACTCGGAGATACCTCCAACGATACGGTACGTCCCTCGGCACGTCCGCTGTCAGGGCGCGATGTACAGGCAGGAGTGAGCCATCGAAGTAGTCTTGAATGGGTACGTCAAGTTGGCAGGACTGTAGATCTCGGAAATATGGTGACTAGATACTATATCAACATTGAGGCCTGAGGTACTACGATTTTGTAAACGTGCGTGCCGTTTCTGAAAATCTGATCAGCGGTCATGTACTTACTAGTAGCGCGGTTCTCAGTGTCGCTTATCGAATGCGCATCGCTGCCAGAGTACATGATCCCGAGACCGGTCCAGCCATGAGCCACGGGATGCAGCGTGGACGGATGGAATACGGCCTGGGAGTAGCACTGTATAAATGAGCTGACCATAGTTCGACACCAGTGGGGGTGGTGATAGTGTTACATTGTCTACATTGTCTACAAGGAATCCTGGTTCAACTAGTAGACGACCATATTTTTCCCACGATTATTACACAGCCACACATTCGTCCGTACAGAGTTTACAGTTTTGGAAGTTACCTCAACTTACCTGCATGGCGGTCGGGGTAGCTGTACTACGCCCCCTGACGAGGCCTTTCGGCAGGCTCAAAACTGCACACCCATCCTGCCCCCTTGCTCGTTCAATGCCCATGCCGTCCCGAGACTCGGATGTTTCGGACGAATGTGTCTCCGAATGCTCCCGACCATTGCCACCGGACCTGCCGGAAGCGGACGTCGGAAGTAGATGGGGATCGATCGACTTGTGGCTCTTGCTTCCTCCTCCCTCACCCTCGCGTTCCACAACTTATTCGACAATACATACGCTCAGGCTTAGAATCCAGATATGGACTCGAACTCGAACTCAGAGACAATCCAGGCTGGCGGTTTTGAAAACATCCGAGAGAAATTTGGCCGCTTCAGGATCCTTATCATTGGGCGGGCGAACGCTGGCAAGACGACCATTCTCTGCGCGATCTGTAACACGACCGAAAACCCCGAGGTCTATGATGGAGAGGGCAACAAGGTGCGTGTTTGTTAATACGTATGGATGACTGGCCAACCGAACCGTGCGACCAGATTGATCTGACCCAGGTCGAGGGATCCAGGGGGGTGAGTATTACGACATACAGGACTCGGACACAACGCGCATCTTTACCAATGCACACTAGCGCGGGGAACACAACATCGAGAACGAGTTGATTTTCCGGAGCAATGATAACTTCGTCTTCCGTGACTCGCGGGGATTCGAGGCTGGTTCCGCACATGAATTCCAACAACTCAAGGAGTTCATTGCTGATCGTGCAAACACAACATTTCTCAAGAAACGTATTCATGCTATCTGGTAATAGCTTGAACTGTGCGAGAAGTAGTAATCATTGACTGGTTATTACTTCTGTGTAGGTACTGTATCCCAATGGATAAATTGCATCGGGCAATCCAACGCTCCGAGGAAATGTTTTTCAATGAGTGTGATACGAGAAATGGTGGGCTCATTTTTGGCACGGTTGTTTCGAGCTCACAGCTTGGCCAGTGCCTGTCATTGTGTTGTTCACCAAGTTTGATGCATTGCTGCCTGTCGCCATGAGTGAATTATCTGGTGATGCTCGAAAGCTGCCAATACAGGAGAAGGTAGCAAAGGCACATGAACTCATGGATGGAGTTTTTGACAATGCTAATGTATGGAGTTGTCTCTCTCGATTGAACTATGCACCAAAATATAGTGCTCGGATTGGAGGTATTATTCTCTTGTCCAATAAAATCATTAACTGGCTGACAGAATTTGCATTGTTGCAAGGGATGCACAACTCAAATGAGCGATGTAACATGTTGCTGGAAATGACAGCTGGAGCTTTGAATGAGGAGGCTTTGGAAATGCTATTTGTTACTGCCCAAGAAACAAATATAGCATTGTGTGTTAAATATGCAGTTCGAGAGTGAGTACCAAAAATCAAATATTCTTCAAAGACTGATGGTATGATTTTAAAGTGTCATTAATTCATTGATGAGCTGCATCATTCTGCACTTCCCATGCACAGCTTAAATATCATAGATCCCAAAAATCTAGCAAGATGGTTTCCACACTTTTGGGTAAGATGAGGCTTTCATATGAATTAGCTTTATAATACATGAAAGTAATATCTGGTAAATGTTTTTATTACACTGATGGGACTACTATATAGCAGGTGAGTTGTCATTCCTGTGAATGTATAAAATTTATGTGAACTAATATCATGACATCCTATATTGGAAATGACAGAAAGTGAGTTGTGCATTGTGGAATGAAATGTGATGATGCCATATTTAATCTACTGTGGAAATGACAGCATGTGGGTTGTGCATTGTAGAATGTGCCAGAAAGTGGTGATACTGATGATGCCATGTCCATTATTCTGCTCTGGAAATGACAGAATGTGAGTTGTGCATTGTAGAATGTGCCAGAAAGTGACGATGCTGATCATGCCATGTCCATTTATCCTCCTCTGGAGTTGCCAGGGAGTGAGTTGTGCATTGCAGAATTTGCCAGAGAGTGGTAATGCTGATGATGGCATGTCTATTTATTCTGTGCTGGAAATGACAGAGAGTGAGTTGTGTATTGTGGAATGTACCACAGAGTAGTGATGCTGATCATGCCAACATTGTCCATTGATCGTGCTCTGGAAATGACAGTAGTATGTGAGTTGTGTATTGTGGAATGTGCCAGAGAGTGGTAATGCTGATGATGTCATGTCTATTTATTCCACTCTGGAAATGACAGAATGCAAGTTGTGCATTGTGGAATGTGCCAAAGAGTGGTGATGCTGATCATGCCATGTCCATTTATTCTGCTCTGAAAATGACAGGAAGTGAGTTGTGCATTGTGGAATGTGCCTGGGAGTGGTGATGCTGATAATGCCATGTCTATTCATTCTGCTTTGAAAATGACAGCCTGTGAGTTGTGCATTATGGAATATGTCAGAAAGTGGAGATATTGATGATGCAATGTCCATTTATTCTGCTGTGGAAATGACAGCCTGTGAGTTATGCATTGTGGAATATGCCAGATAGTGGTGATATTGACAATACCATGTCCATTTATCCTGCCCTTGAAATAACAGGGAGTGAGTGGTGTCTTGTAGAATGTGCCACAGAGTGTTGATTCTGATCATGTCATGTCCATTTATTCTGCTCTGGAAATGACAGGATGTGAGTTGTGCATTGCAGAATATGCCAGAGAGTGATCATCAATGCTGATCATGCCATGTTCATTTATCCTCCTCTGGAGTTGCCAGGGAGTGAGTTGTGCATTGGAGAATTTGCTAGAAGGTGATACTGATGATGTCATGTCCATTTATTCTGCTGTGGAAATCACAGGATGTGAGTTGTGCATTGTGAAATATGGTACAGAGTGGTGATTCTGATCATGCCATGTCTGTTTATTGTGCTCTGGAAATGACAGTTTGTGAGTTGTGCATTGTGGAATATGCTAGAGAGTAATGATACTGATGATGCCATGTTCATTTATTATGCTCTGGAAACCACAGTATGTGAGTTGTGCATTGTGGAATGTGCCAGAGAGTGGTGATGCTGATGATGCCACTTCCATTTATTGGAAATAACAGCAAGTGAGTTGTGCATTGTTCAACCTGCTATCAAGGGTGATACTGAGTAATATTCATTCATGCCTTTATCTACTCTCTTATTGATAGTTTGTGAGTTCCCCATCCTGAAAATATCTCAATAATAGTAGTCATAATATCATCATTTGTTCAATTTTGACATCACAGACAGTATGTTATACACAATGATACATTCTCATCTGCTGATTGATCATATATATATTATTTCATTTTCAGAATGTACCTTGTTTCATATTACAAATTTATCACCACCATTGATTTATATTTTCTTCTCACATTGATTCTGGTTCCAGCTGGTGAGCTCTCCATTAATATCAAACAACATATTCAAATTATTGAGCTTGTTTTTTTAAATCCATTACAGACCATGAGTCATAATGCACTAGGACAGTGATAATAACATATTAACTATTTATATCTGAGAACTATAGGAGGTACATCTATATCATGCAATATGCTGAAACCTTATACTAACAATCAACATTTTGGATTCCTTACAGATGGTATGTGTTACATTATTGACTTCATTTTAATCTGTTTATTGACTTTTCACATATTAATTTCCAGGCTGTAAGTTGTTGCATGATCTTTTTGGCTGCCTATTCATCTTGTATTGTATTGAAAATATCATGTCATCAATGGCAGGATGTCAGTTCTTCATTACTAGTGATAATAAATTTAATATTAACACAATTTTACATCAATGTCAGACTGTAAGTATTGGTTGTACAAATAGTTGATTTTGCAAATTTAACTTTGATCTCATCTGATTTTTGAAAAACTTTACAGGTGGTGAATTTTTTTTTTCATGATGTCCTGGTTTGATTTGAATCCAGTTTGTTATTGTCAGATTATTCACCCCACAGTATGTGAATTCATTAAATTTATTTTTTGTCATAACATTGTATTATCCAGCCCTATTTTCTGTGGACCAATGATTCTTCCATTCTGAAGCCTAATATTATTGTGAATTCCTCATCAATTTCATTTTGTATTGCAATCCAATTGAAAATCACAGATCAATATTGGTACATGGAAGAAAATCCTTCTAACCACTATTGGTATATATATAGTTTATTTTTAATTTTATTTTGAAACTAAGAAGATAGAATCAATCATTTCATTGCTCTGTAGATATACTGCTCATCCTAGAGCATTCTTTCTATCTTTTCCAACAATGGGATTCTCAACCACTTCTATCTGCTGCTCAAAAGTACAAGGCATCAGACATACCCAAGAAGGTGAAATTAGCTATGGAGGAAATTTCTGACCAGTATGGCAAAGCATCCAAAGAAGAGAAGGTGGAGATGATTTTGCATGTCATTCTTCAGAATTAGATGAGTGTGTTAAGCATGTCTTTCATTTTTCATTCTCAGCAATTGAATGAAGTCCAATGACTCAGAACATCAAGTTGTTTGAAGAAGAAAAGTAGATGCAAACAGCAAAGAAAAATAATTGAACAGCCAAGACTCTGTAGAAATGTACTCAGGCATGTTGCGTCCATGCATATTAGTTGATGAATGATTTTTTTAGGAAGAAATTTGGGGGAAAAACATTGTTGGCTAAGTAACCTGAGGTGGTCCACATTCCAATCTGGTTGCAAATCTCGGACACCTGCAAAAAAAAAAAAAGAAAAAAATTGTTGTGGGCCAAAATTTATATAAGCTTGCAAATTTCAAGACCTTATCATTTTTTTAGGGGTTCCCCCCAAAAAATTTGCAAGTTTGTGTGCTGAGAGTCTGAGACTGCTAATACATGCTCAGATGCTGGTTCCGCGGACACAAATGCGAAGGGTGGTCGGCAAGTCGAGTCTCTTGCTTATGCCGGTGTCTTTTGAGTTCAAAATGTCTGTTGCTTAGCACTCCTCTTCAAAGTGTACAATACACGTAGTAGTGTATGAATAGCAACAACTGCCAACAGTGTTTTCCACATTCCTGATCCTGTGCCTCCCCATTCTGAACTCAAAGTCTCCATCACTTACTTACACTACATTGGAGTCAGGGATGCACCACTAGGATATTATTATGGTTGGGAATTGTATATTAGAAGCCACCAATGAAAGTGCTTGCACAACATTGTCAAAATTCTAACCACATTTATTATCATAGCTATAGCCTCATAGCTATAGCCTTGATGGACCATGGTATTTTTTGGGAAAGATGAAGATGGGTCATGGGAACTAAGTAAAGAGGCATAAGGAAAAGGAAAAGGAAAAGAACAAGCACGCACATAATGAAAAGCAGAGAGCATAAATTCTCGACCCCGACCAAAAGTCACCTCGACCTCATAATTCTGGAACCGCCGGTCTCCACACCTTTTTCTCCGTAACCATCACGACCCCGTCTACGTCCCTCCTGCTTCGGCAACGGGTGACCCGGGCGTCCACTCCATGCTCCTTCTCAGCCATACGTTGACGCCACGCGCCGCCTCCGATCCTCAGTGGACCCCGCAGATGTCGCAGTTGCGGCGACGGCGACAGACTCTGCAAACATGGAATTGCGAGGCCGCCCGTCGTCGTGCTCGCCGTACGAAGCGGTCGTAGAGGCGACCACCGGCAGTACGCGTAAGCCACCCCCCTCTCGGCACGCGGAACCTTAGGACCCATCTTTACACGATCCTCCGCCTGTTGCTCCCACTGTGCCTTTTTGCGCACTTCTTCAAGTGCAGCAGCTCGCTCGATGTGGCGTTGTGGACGCTGCTCCGCTGGCAACCGCTTCTCCTTTTGCCGTTTTTTTTCGCCACCTCGGCCTCTTCTGCCGTATGTCATTCTGTAATTCGGGGTCAGTCCCACCACACACACTGACATCAACCAAGCAAAACTGACCCGCTTTGACTCTCTCCCGCTCCTCCGCCCTCCTCTCGGCCTCCTGGTCTTCCTCCCGCTTCCTCCTTTCCTCCTCCATCTTCTCCGCATGCGCAGCCCTCCTCCCCCCCTCCCTCCATCTTTTTCTCCGCCACCGTCCGTTGTGCACGCAGCCAACAATGTTCCCCGGTGCGCTCTATAGTCTTTCGGCTCAACCGCTTCTTCGTCGCCACACTGGTGGCGCCCCTCCAGGCTGATCTCTACTCATGCTTTTTGCAGTTTGTCAAAGGTCTCGGGGCCGGCATAGCCTTGCGCGAGCGCGGGTGCTCTTCATTGCGGTACGCCCGCTCAATGTAGTCGATCCGCAAAGCACGTTCGTGTATTTTTTTTCTCCCTTTCCAGCTGATCGACTTTGATTTGTCCTTGTTCAAGTCCTCCATATCCTAGACAAGGTATCAATGATAGAGGGAACGACAAAGGACCAGGACGCACCACAATCGACACCTTGAGCCTGCCGCGCTTCATCATTGGGGGACAGCACTGGCTCTCGGTCAATCACGCGCACAGTGTTGTGGAGCGCCGTTGAAGTGCTCAAGCGGGTACGCAGGAGCTCGGCCGAGGACAGCTGGACAGTAGTTTTGTCGTAGAGCGAGGGGCTGTTCGGACCGGAGACGGCGGACTTGCCAGAGCGGGAAAAGGGTTCGTCGATAAAGGAGATGGGCTCTGTGGCATGGTCTACACGGATGCGGAGTTGGTCGCGACGTGTGTGCAGCCCATGACGTAGGCTTCGACTCGTTTCAGGGGCCAAAGTCGTCGAGGGGCTTGACGAGCTCGAGGAGGCGGGAGGGCACGGGAGAGGAGGGGGAGGTAGCTAGCATATCGAGAGTCGCTGGCAGAGTGAGGAGATCGAACAAATCCGTAGAGTATCTTGATCTGGGCTGGGGAGACTCGGAGGCGGAGGGAATCTACCGCAGATGGATGTGACGACCCCGATAGGTTGATGGTGTGGGCCCCAGTGGTGGTGGGTGAGACAGAAGCGAAAGTGTGATCGAGTATTACACAGCCACACACACCCTGATCAATAACTCGAGTTATTCCATTCCTCGACTGACGTTCGTTATCCAGCCAAGAAAGAGGCAAAACGGGCCGAAAAAGAAGCAAAACTCGCGGCGAAGCTCAACCAGATCGCCGCGTCCACCCCGGGCGAGAAAAAGGCCAAGAGCCTGCCTTCGTGAATACGTCGCCCAAGGGAGACAAGAAAGGTCTGTCGCTCTCCCACCTCGCCGCTCGCACGCTCACGCACCCCAGAAATGTCCCTGCCGATGGCGGCGGGGTACAACCCACGGCTGTCGAGGCTGCGTGCGTGGTACGACTGGTGGGAATCCGAGAGTTTCTTCAAGCCCCAGACCGCTCAGGATGGCTCGACCAAGTCCGCAGGAACCATTGTCGTACCGCTCCCTCAGCACAACGTCACCGGAAGTTTGCACATCAGTCACGCGTTCACCATCGCCATCTAAGGACGAGTTAATACGTTGGTGAGTTTCTACTTTCCTTCACGCCTGTGTGGTATTCACACACGCTGCAGGAATCACATGTTGGGAAGACGACGCTATTAGTTCCGAGATTCAATCATGCGGGTATATCGACGCACTCGTTTGTGGGACGTCGACTGTTCAAGCAGGAGGGCAAGACGCGTCACGATCTCGGCAGGGACGCATTCTTGAAAAAGATCATGGATTGGAATAACGAGTGCGTCTTTTGCTTTTTTCTGAAACGGAGATAGACAATTCCCAGCTACCAGTCACGCATTACGAATCAGCTTCGACGTCTAGGAGCCATTTCTGATTGGGATCGCGTCGCGTTCACCATGAAGCCGGTAAGCATGCGGCGATGTTTTGTTATCCCTCTTTGCTTATACGCAGTTCAGTCGCTGTCAAATGCTGTCATCGAAAACTTTGGTCGGCTGCACGAAGGGGGCGTTCTGTCCCGTGATAATCGTTTGTTCAATTGACTGATGTGTGAGGCTGGATACCACACTGTCGAACTTGGAGGTGCGGTTGCAAACATCTGTATCTGCCTTCTGGTTCAACGTCCTCTAGGTGGATCAAAAACAGTTAGACGCTAGGACAATGCTCAACATCCCAGGCTATGACCCAAAGGAGAAGTACATTTTATTCTTCTGGGTCGCTCGCATGATGTTTCTGAGCATATATCTTACAGGCAAGGTTCCGTTTGGCGAGGTGCTCTGCCACGCTATGATCCGCGACACTCGCGGACGCAAGATGAACAAGAGTCTGGGCAAAGGGATCGACCCTCTGGATGTCATCCACGGGCTAGCGCTTCCGGATCTGCACCAGAAATTGTCCGAGGGTAACTTGGACGAGAAGGAGATCGTGAAGGCCATCGCGGGGCAGAAGAAGGACTTTCCCAAGGGTATTCTGTGGGACAGACGGCCTTCGGTTTGCGTTGTGTGCTTACTCAGGCGGGGGTACGTCCGCTGTCGTTGCTGGTATGAGATGTTGTTGATCTATGCATGCACATAGGCCGCGAGATCAACATCGAGATTCTTTGCGTGGAGGGATATAGAACATTTTGCAACAAGGTATTCAACGCGACCAAGTCTGCAATGCTCAAGTTTGAATCCGATTTCGTTCCTCTCGACGTGGCCAAGGTAGTTCATCAATTTCTCGACTCGATCTAATTTTTCACGAAGAACCTAGCCCAATCTCGTCGAGCAGTGGATTGTCCACAAGCTCAACTTTGCTGCCGGCGAGATAAACACCTCGAAGCTCGGACTTTCGTGGCCGCCACTACCGCGGTATATAGGTATATAACTTTTGGCTGTACGAACTGTGTGACGTATACATTGTACGTATATCCTCTCTGCGATGCGCACTCGTCGTTTATTGTTACTGTAGAAGGAAATGAAACCCATGACGGACCCTTCTGCCGATCCCAAGGTGCGCACGTCGGCACAGCTCGATTACGGTATTCGGCTCTTTCATCTATCCATGCCGTTCTTCACCGAGGAACTGTGGCAACGCCTGTGATCGATGGATCTCGCTTCCATCGTAATATCCAGAAACCCCACTTTTGTGAGGCATCTCGTTTTACCTGCTGAACGTGGCACCGATCTCACCACCCGATTCGTCGACAGGACGCGGGATTCCAGTTTGCAGACCTGGAAGAAAGGTTTGATCTCATTTTCGCGACCGTACGGACGGGACGTTCGCTGGCGGTGTCGTACAACTTGCAGTCAAACACACAACGTGCGTCGATGTTCGCAGTGTAATTGTTGGGGGCTCACGACGTTTTTTGTCTAAGCTATATCCAAGTCCAGACCACCGAGGAGAAGGCGTTGTTTGAGTCGCAAGCGCATACGATCAGCGCTCTAGCCAAGGGATGCACGAAGGCGGATGTCGTTGGCGGGTCGTCGTCATCTCCATCTTCTCAAATACCTGCCGGGTGCGGCTCGGTAGCCATTTCGTCTCTACAGGTGCAGGTCCGTGTCATGTCTTTCTGCTCGCCGAGGGTCGAATATTCAACTCGAGTTTTTCAGGGCCTGATAGACCTAGCCGCTGAGGTGGCCAGATGCGACAAGAAGATCGACTTGGCGCGTCTGAACCTCGAGAATCTGTACAAGGTGATGTCGCAGCCGGATTACAACTTACAAGGTGACGGTGCCTGAGACCGTTCAGTTTGGGAACGATGAGGTGAGCTTCGAGCCGCCGAGCAAATTCAACTGCTGATTTATTTGGTATAGCGAAAGACATTGAAGGTGAAGCTTTGGGCGTCGCGAGAGTCGATCGTGTATTGGAAATGATCACAATAGTGACGGATGCTCAAGAATCTATGTATCGCGATCGGCTTGCTCGATGATTCGCAAAGGTCAGCCGAGGCAGACGTCCTATCAACTTCTATGATTCGGCGCAAGGCAACGAACTTGGGGGGATTGTTGGATTTCTTCGGCCAAAATTTCGTCTTGGCATGAACGATTCCTCGTATGGACTGACAGCCTCCTACAGGTAACACAGGTATGTACGAACGCCCTGATTCCGAGCGAGCATTCTTGCGCATCATGGTCGACGGGTGGCAGCCGGGAACGGTGTTTTTAAACAGGTGACGTCTTCTTTCACGACAATAAAGGAACTTCAAACAACGGTCGAAACACACGAAGCACCGCAATGTCGATAGGGAATTTGTTAGTAGCGCCAGCACTTGCAAGGTGAACTTGCGTCATTGTCAGATGATTGATTTCTTTCTATGGCAATGCGTAGGAGTACGACGAGTCCGAGTACGGTATCACCATTATCTGCAGGTCGCCTCCAAGTTGTCGAATTAGGAACGCAATCAATCAACACTTGTTCTCAGCTCGTGGGAGATATGTACGTCTCTGTCCAGGATGTCTCTCTCACCCAGGTTGCGTCATTCATCACAACTTCTTTAGGCCTACCACGGTACGTCAAAATCCTGGAAATCAGAGCCTATCAAAAAGTCTCCACTGCGCATGCCGTCACCTTCATACCAAGTTGCGCTTCTCCCCATCCTGATCAGCAACACACGTCTTCCCTACCAGGTGGTACAACAAGCCCTACACGGAAACCCATCCCCCAACCCGGTCCCAGCGATCCAAAACCACCCGTGAAACACGTTTATAAATGTCACAAATATTCTCAAGACCAAGAGGGCGATCCCGAACCGGATACCACCCCGCTCGACTTCCACAGTTACGTCCCTGACTCCCTCGATATCACGTCCAACACAGCGACGACGACGACCAGCCCCTCCACAAACAACCCATCATTTGTCCCGCCTCCGTCGACAACAATGGTGAACAGCGATGAAGTACTGGAACGGATATTGGACCGCGCTGTATCTTGTGAGCCCCTGTGCCAGATTCATGTCCTGACTTCACTTAGTTTGATCCATAGCCAGACGGGCGGAAAACATAACAACAGAAGCGACCGAGGAGAACGGATCGAAAACAGATGCAGAAGTTGAGGAGGATCTAGTATCAACCCAGCGATGAGGCATCATTTTACCGTAACAGCATTTCATGTCATTAGCACGATGCGTGCGCCACGGTTTTTTCCCCAACGGTAAGTAACGATACTACACATTTACAATATTAATGCAAAATCGACGTCCAGCCTTGCCAGATACGAATACATGTTCGAGCTAGCGAGACATGCTCGTCGAATATCCGATACAGTTCGGATAGACAAGGGCTGAGAATGAATCAATAGGGCCACGAGCAACTCCTCGCGATAGTTGACTATAGCCCAATACATCGGAGTGTGGTCCGCAATTGAGCGTTCCTGGAGAATGGCAGAGAGTGAGACGACCCAACTCTCCAAGAGCGCGAAACGAGTGCCTCACCATTTGTCGCGTGGCTTCGGCGGCAGCAGATGCTTTGAATCATAAGACTTGCAAGTTGCGCTACAGTGTGCCTTGAATATCCTTGAATTTAAAGGGATTCTGAATCCTCTGCTTTGCGAGTGATTTTGCAAAAACCACGTCACCGTCCAAAGGAATGAGATCCATAATTCAACGCGATCTCGTCAAAAAGGAAAACACAGAACATAAGAAGCCAACATACCTCAAGCGTCACGTCTGTCTTCCCAGGATTCTTTGCGTTGATCGCCTTTCTCACTCTCGAAAGCTCAATGGCAACCCTTCCCTTTTTGTTTTCCCCTTCAGTCAGTGAGGTATTCCCGACCGCTCGCGCTTGACATGTGGCATAATCGCCCGTAAGGTTGTACAACTCGATCACCTCAGGAATGGGTTCGTTGGCCTCTGACTCGCGCAGCGCGAATGGGGATTTTCTCGTTATAGTGAGCCGCGTTTTTGAGATGCAGCATCCTGTCCGATCACGCCAGAGTCTCTGTACACCAATAAAAAGTCCGAAAAAAATTGGAACCTAAGAGGCTGAAAAAGAGTTGACTCACGAATTTCCTGCCGTCGTATCTGAAACCGCCAACAAGCTCTTCCCAACCCTAATACTAGCCTAGAATCTCACCTTGACTGGCTGCATCAAAGTGACGTTCGCCGTAGATCAACAAGACTTCAGTCAGTCCGCGCCTAGATCGCTTTATTCATCCTCGTCAACCAAATTTGCGTCAGCTGGATCTGTGATGCATCGTGACTGAAATAAGATATCTACCATGGCGAGCTGCCAGTGGAACCACAGCCAATCCTCCGCTGTTGTTGTGGCCTGAGGGAACGTGCACCTCTCTAAACGACCCATGAGCTCGCTCGTCAAGAGCAAGCTTGAATGGATCAGCTGAAGCAGAGTGCAACATGTGTGCATTATAAACGGTCTGCGGATAGCCTCTGTGTAGTCTTGAGCCAACACTGTTTATCGACAATGAGATGTTGGGAGTGTTGAACACATATTTTTCCAACATACCGCCTATCGAGTGACTCGATCTTAGACTTGAAGTGGCGCTCGACCGGGGGGAGGGCGGGCAGTTCTCTGGTGATCGTTGTAAGGATGTGAATGTTGAACATCATTTGAGAGGAAGCAGCCTGCAAGACGCACGCATGTCAAAGGACAAAATAAGCGGAACGTATATCCTTTACTTACGTTTGCGTTGAGACTCGCGGCTGCCTGGATGAGGAGATGAATGATTGGACACAATGTTCCTCGTAACCTCGCTACATTCAGCTCGCCGTTTGCACGGTCGCACGCCATCATCTTGCTTCTCATCTGCAGCGTAAGGCTGGGACCAATACTTGCCTGTGGGCCAAAGATCTGAGAAACCGAGACACCAAAACTAGCCCATCACGCACCGCGAACTTCCCCTTGCATGGCCTTCTTCATCTCAGTCATCGCCTTGTTGTCTCTGGTGGCGCGACTGCCAAGTTCTTCAAACAGGCATTTCTTTTTTTGCATCCCAATTCTTCCTGCTCCTCCCTTCTTCCCTCGATGGTGGATATGAGATGTCGTTCGTGTGCATGGCGGAGATAGCCTGCGATGTCCGTATCTTTAAGAGGTTGTAGCGGAGAAAAGGTGGCAGACGGGTTCAAATGCGGAATCGAGTTGGCCAACGCGGCGGATATCGACATGGGCTTGTGCCAGCAAGCACTTCCTATGCGAGCGAGCGTAAGGCATAACAATGAATGTGTGTGAGTCACACGGCACTCATGCCGTTTTGTCGGTGTCTGTCGGAGCAGTGGGTTGACGGCTCGCAGAACGATACGGTCCGAATATATACAGGTATATTGCCCTGCAGAACAACAAGGATGGCCATGGGCCCCTTGCCTCCTACTTCAAAGGGGAGGTTCTTCGCGGCAGTGATACCGATATTTTCACGTCAAATATGTGTATGTAACTCGCGCTGCTCACCTCACTCTTCCGCTGATAAGGTGACAGACCTTGCCGAAGATGTGAGCGGGTTGTGGTCCATTTGTGCAGGATTCTGAATTTATGCTTGCTAGCGCATCCTTTGTTTCGAGTTGATAGCCAAATCCAACTCCAGCTGGTGCGGTTTCCATCCTGTTACCTTTGAAATTCAGTTTACAATCTGCTTTGCAGGACGCTCAAATATGTCAAAGGGGCCATCGCCGAGACCGATGTACCCGAGTCGCTCCCTGAGTTTATATCTCAGCGTCGGCGATGGCTGAATGGTTCTTTCTTTGCCGCAGTTTATGCCATTGCGCATGTGGGTCAAATCATGCGCAGTGGGCATAGTCCATGGAGGAAGATGACGCTGCTTATGGAAACGGTGTACAACTGTATCAATATGGTGTTTACATGGTTTGGGATCGTGAGTTTGATGTGTGTCTGTTTGTCTAATGTTGAGCGGGTTTGTTGTAGGGAAACTTTTATCTGTTTTTTGTGAGGGCTGAGTTGTATCTGTTTTCATGGATTAAGCTGATGAAACTGGCGAATAGGTTGTGCTTAGTTCATCCCTGGAGGATAAATCGTTCGAATTATCAAATATCAAATGGTTCAATGCAGTAGCTCAAGTACGGCGCATTTCCTTACTGACGAGCTTCGTTGTGATGCACCATCTCTTTCAAAGTGTTTCCTAGCCTCGACCATCATCGCTTGCTTTCTCATGTCGATGGGGAACAAGCCCAAAGCGTATGTTCCAAATTCCTTTTCCAATCGTTCACGCTGACCCGGCATCTCAGCTCCCATTTGAAATATAAGCTTGCGTCAATCTTTCTAGCATTACTCATGGTCTATCTGATTGTCGTATCTGTGCTCTGTGGGATAGCAGCTGCCTCTCAATCAGGAGGAAGTATCGTACTGTTGAGCATCGCAATCACATACGGAGGTATGCGTATCTCCTCTCGTGAATATTACATTTTGAGACAATTCGATCCTTTCGCGTACAGAACGAAAGTTTGAGTGTGTTCTCTCCACTTTTATTCATACCTCGTTGACAGTCGCATCTCAAACGCGCAGACAATCAATTTGACGAGACTATCGGGGGTCTATGAGCAGGCCTTGAATCAATGATGCTCTGGTACTAACAGCCATCGGGTGCGTTCATCACCATCCCTCCTCGCGTCTCTCTGACCCGTTTCGGAAAAAATAGCTGATCTAAAGCAAAAGGATTCACTAAACAGCTTGGTGCGTAGTACATGAGAAGTGTCATCAATGTGACTCAATATATGCCCGCGGTCGCATATATGATGCTGCACAGCATCTTCTCGAGATTATCGACATTGACACAAAGAGCGAGGACCTCGAGCACAACGAGTTCATCATGGACTGGCTCGAAGGTTAGTTTCTGCGTCGTTTCGTAGTATAGTACGTTCAATCTCGGTTGTCAGAATTTACGGATCGTTGATGTTCGTAGGAACGATTTGGGTGCTATCGTTTCGAAAGTCTACTCAACGAGTAATTCGTAAGATGCTAACGGCGGCATATATATTGCTGGTCCTGAGCACAACGGTGTGCATTTCTATCCTCTCGGACAGCCCGTTTGACATAGAGATCGATTCTTCGGATGTATACAACATCTCGTGATCCATATCGTAAGGGTCATGGAAGGTCTGATATTGAACGGAAACCCCTACCCGGGCGGTCCCAATGCCTTCTTCGTAAACGCCGCACAATGGACGTTTGTGTGGGAGAACTATGTGTATATTGCACAGTCTCACGTACTAGGGGATATGGGCCTCGTAAGTATTGTTTTTCTGCCAGTGGGATGAGCGTCCACTACTAATACCATCATAGATTTACCGCTGCTACATGGTGTGGCAATCTAAATTCATCATAATCCTCCCTCTACTACTTTGGTGTGCTGTGTATCAAGGCGTCTGGCCATCGGAGACGAGGGGTTACATCAGGAAATTGGGGAGATGATGATATTTCCAGATACAAATTGCAATTGAATCCCAACAGGATAGAAATAGAACAATAGTTGATCAGAAATTATAAGTTCATCTTCATTCTGAACATAGAGTGACACTGAGATGCCTGAGTATACCTTGATGATGGTAACCAGATCAGCCATGGGGGGCATGGTAGATATTGATCATCAAGGTGCAATATACCTTCTTAATGTCAATCTATTGATCAGAACATGTATGTGTGATAATATTAGGTCAGACCCTGATCAATAATTATGATCCAAACATCATCAAGGGCCTGTAGTGACAATAGAATGCCTAGAGGATATCTGGCTGACAATCCTAAAATCAGCCTGGAAGGTCATGGCAAATGTTGATCATGAATTTCAATTTACCTTATTAATGTCAATCTATTGATCAGAACATGTATGTGTGATAATATTAGGTCAGACCCTGATCAATAATTATGATCCAAACATCATCAAGAGCTTGCCATGACAATAGAATGCCTATAGGATATCTAGCTGACAATCCTAACATCAGCCTGGCAGAACATAGCAAAAATTGATCATGATATTCAATTTACCTTATCAATGACATTCTATTGATCAGAACATATATATGTGATAATATTAGGTCAGACCTTGACCAATAGCTATAATCCAAACATCAACCTGGCAGAACATAGCAAAAATTGATCATGAATTTCAATTTACCTTATGAATAACATTCTATTGATCAGAACATATAAGTGTGATAATATTAGGTCAGACCTTGATCAATAACTATAATCCAAACATCATCAAGAGCCTGCCATGACAATAGAATGCCTAGAGAATATCTAGCTGACAATCCTAATATCAGCCTGGCAGGACATAGCAAAAATTGATCATGATATTCAATTTACCTTATCAATGACATTCTATTGATCAGAACATATATATGGGATAATTGATGATATTTCCAGATACAAATTGCAAATGAATCCCAGCAGGATAAAAATAGGACAATAGTTGATCAGCAATTATAAGTTCATCCTCATTCTGAACATAGAGTGACACTGAGATGCCTGAGTATACCTTGATGATGGTATCCAGATCATCCATGGGAGACATTGTAGATATTGATCATGAAGGTGCAATATACCTTCTTAATGTTAATCTATTGATCAGAACAAATATGTGTGATAATATTAGGTCAGACCCTGATCAATAATTATAATCCAAACATCATCAAGGGCCTGTAGTGACAATAGAATGCCTAGAGGATATCTGGCTGACAATTTTAAAATCAGCCTGGAAGGATCATGATAAAACTTGATCATGAATTTCAATTTACCTTCTTAATGTCAATCTATTGATCAGAACAAATATGTGTGATAATTGATGATATTTCTAGCTATTGATTACAATCAAATACCAGAGGGGTAGAATAAAGTATGATATGATCAACAATTGCAAACCTAAGATAATTGCACCTCATTAAGCATATTGATTATTATTGGTTGTCTAGACAATGTCTTTGTGACAATATTATGATGATCCTAGCTATTGATTACAATCACATCCCAGAGAGGGCATGATGTGATTAAAAATTGCAAACCTTAGAAAAATGCACCTCATTATGGGACACAAATCACCATTAGTTGTCTAGACAATGTCACTCTGATAATATTATGGCAGATGTTTATCACAGGGTGATAATCAATTGCATAATTATAGTTTATGTACCAGGACATGCCTTTATGGCAATCTCAGAGAAGGATCTTGCAAAAATGATTCACTATAATGATTCACACAATACCATGATCTTCCTCTGTCAACATCTAAATAATTTGCCACTGTGGCATTAGGTGACCAACTTATGATAGTATCAGGAAATTCACACATTACATATTTTGACTTTGGCACACTCCGGCTTCAAGGCAATTAATAATGACACAGTCCAAATAAGCAAAGTGAACAAAGCAAAATTCCCACCACATGTAATAAGCAAGACAAGCAATGATTCAAATGTATTAAGCTAATTTGTAACAAATTTTATAAAACTGCCCGCCGTCCAAGAGTGTTGTGGTGCCACTGCATCATCATTGTCCTCGTCATCACCTCACTGTGTCATCAGGGGGTTGTCGTCCGAGTCGCGCTGTCATCATCGCCATCGTCATGTTGCCGTGTGATCACAGTACCGTGGTCACACTGACATCCATTGCTCGTCGTCATCGTTGCTGTTGCAACGCCACCGTGTCGGGGTCGTGGTTGTAGTCGCGATATGTCACGGTCTCTGACGCCGTGCCGTCTCCCCGTCCTTACCGTCCCATTCCTTACCGTGCTCGTCGCCGTGCCGTCCTCGCCGTCTCGTCGTTTCGCCCTGAACACGACCTCGTCGTCGTCGTCGTCGTTGCTGTTGCAACGGCCGCCGTGGGGTCTCCCCGTCCTTACCGTCCCTCATCGCCGTGCCGTCCTCACCGTGTTGGGGTCGTGGTTGTAGTCACGGTATGTCACGGTCTCTAACGCCGTGCCGCCTCCCTGTCCTCCTCCTCCTCGTCGGGTCGTGGTACGCCGTCGTGGCAGTCGTCGCGTCGCAGTGCCACGTCGACCGTCGAGGGACGTGTGCTGTTCAAGTCCCGTGGCGTCCTCACGCCGTGGGGTACGCTGGCAGCATGGATGAGGTCTGACATGCGGTGAGTGAGGGAGAAAGAGAGAGAGAGAGAAAGAGGGGAAGAACGCACGTTGTTGACGCGTTCGTCGCTGTATTGTCGTCCACGTCGGTCTTGCCCTCATCTCCCTGCCGTGGCGTCGCCGTCACGCCAAAGGTGGGTGAATGGGAGGGAGAGAGGCGAGGGTATCGTTGTCACGTCGGGGGCACAGTAGTCGAGGTTTGGGGCGGGTTGTAGGGAGGGAGAGGGAAAGAGGCGGAGGCACGTTCGTCGTCGTCGTCGAACCATGTTGCGCGTCGTTGCGTCGTCCGTCCGATGTCGTTGTCGTCTTCGTCGCGTCGCGGGGCAAGTGGTGTACGGCTGCCATGGACTGGAAGAAAAGACCGAGATGGAATTAGATAAAGCACAGCGACGCACTGGTAGGAGGTGGCACGCATGCCGCGCCTAAGAGCGTGAGAACTGAAAAATTCAAGTACCGCGGAGTTCAAACGTTCAAAATTAACCCTGAACGTTGAACAAGTTCGTTGAATCCTTCCATGGCATTATGTACGTACGACAACGACAGCGACAACATCAATGACAACGACATCGTCGATGACGCGTCAAGGCAAGAGCAGTGACAGCAACGTCGACGACAAAGACGATGTCGAAGACGCGTCAGGGAAACAACAGCGACAGCGGCGTCGACGGCGCGTGCGACGCGTCACGGCGACAGCAACAACGTCAACGACTCGTTACGGCGAGGCGACAGTGGTGTCGACGACATCGACGCCGCGACGATGACTACGACGTGATCGCAGGTACACGAGACAAGACGACGACACGACGGCAGGGACACGACGGCAGGACGAGGGTGAGGACGACGACGCGCAGACAATGCAACAGCAGGGACACGA
Organism: Leccinum obscurum; assembly: GCA_038091815.1. Taxonomy (NCBI): domain Eukaryota; kingdom Fungi; phylum Basidiomycota; class Agaricomycetes; order Boletales; family Boletaceae; genus Leccinum; species Leccinum obscurum. The sequence goes on along the minus strand of JBBPPF010000070.1, from coordinate 1,263 downwards.
GGGCAAGAGGAGGGTGAGCGCGAGGCGAAGGTGGGGACGGCGACTCGGACTCGACGACTCGGACCGTCAACGACATCGACGCGACGACCACGACGCAACATACCATTCCATTGCCACGGCCCACGTGTATCACGACAGGACCGGGCGGGTACGCTACTTACCTTACTGTAACGACTTGGTTATTTTTTTAAAGCTTTTTAGGCTTTTATTTTTCCTCAATGTCCATTTTGTGTTGACTACTCCAAGCGTGGAACTGAACTGAGCGAGAATGTCGACGCGCGATGCATGCCGACTGATAAATTTCTCGTTGAATGTTTCTCGCCAATTGTACACCCTACCATACGCACGTCCACCTCACCGAGTCTTTGAACGACGACGATGAAACAAAAGAAAAGAAGAAAAAGAAAAAGAAAGAGAAAGAGAAAGAGATGGGCGAAAGAAACGTCGTACACGCTACATTACATTACAACCTCGTTCAAAAGAGGAAAAAAAGGAAGAAATGATACCATACACTAGTATTATTGTCATCGTTAAGCAGGACAGTTTGTCTTTTGGAAAACGCCAACGCTGACCACGCTGTCACCGCACCGATCGCCATCGCCGCTGTCGTGTGCACGATCGCATACATGGCCTTCCGCGCGCGTTTCTTGGGTCGAATGAGTTCGACGGCACGGGGCTGATCACAACACATATCGTCCGGTTTGGAGAGGGAAACACCGGCTTCAGAAAGGACTTGTTGGATGGGAGCGGACACCTCGGGTGCCTGGACTTCATCGGGAGAAATGTGATTCACGGGAGCATCCAGGGCTGCATTGACATTGGGGACCTCTTCTTCATCCATTTCGTCATCGCGTTCGGTGGAGGAAGGCAATGCATAAGTTCCATGATCGCATCGTTGGACATGGGTGTAATCCTATTCTGGTATGCAACTGGAGGAATGATGATCACCTCGGGCTCGCGGCGCTCTGATTCCGGTGCCGGGGGAATCTTGATCGGTGCGATTTCTAATGAAGTTGGTGCGAGATTCTTCGTCATGACGAATGGCGCTTTCAAGGATGACGAAGAACTCCGCGAGGTCAAGATCGAATTGGTTTGAGTTTGAGGAAGCGGGCGTAGACCAAGCCTCGGCCTGCTCGAATGCTTCGCGATAGTGAGAAAATTCAGCCGAGGCGTCGGACGAGTGAGGGAAAATGTGTGGAGTCGGAGGAATAGACAACCTGATCAAGATTGATCAGTGCGGTGACAAGGTAGGGGAGAAACAGG
>JBBPPF010000069.1:0-39417 GCA_038091815.1 Leccinum obscurum | reverse complement strand
TGTGGGAATAATCATCACAACTCGAAGAAAAGAAGGTAGAGGTGTGTAGAGCGACCACAAAGGTCTAGAACCTCGAGGAGAAAATGTTGATAGGGTTATCGACCATGGGGAATCCAATGGTGATGGTTAGAAGTAGCGTAAAGCGCTACGAAGTCTACAATGAGATAAAAAGATGAAAAGAGTGCGAAATCACCAAAAGTAACAGAGCGAGCTGGCCATTGCTCACATGGAGCTTACGTTCCCACCGCCAAGTTTTCCTGGGATTCCCACGTAAGGCCGGTAGGCCGGCAGCATCTATTTATTATTATGCTCCGGAGCTGCACAGCCTCCCATATGATTTTTCGTCTGTTCCTTCATCGAGACGTTTTTTTTTTTTTTTTTTTTTTTTTTTTGAAAACCTTTTCCTTTTGTTTGTACCGTGTAGAATGTTATTTTTATGCGGTTCCGAACTACTGTAGTTGTACTATGTACTATGTACCATGTACCATTACCATGTACTGTTGTTTTTATTTATTTATTTTCAATGCACACGACTCTTTGTATAACCTTTCACTGGCAAACGACTGCCATTAGCTTCGCCGCATAGTACACCTTTGCCAAGCTTACATGAACATCTTCAATCATCGTGCCATTGCATGGAAAACTAGCATCACTAATCAAGAGCCAATCAAACCGTGACAGTTCGAAATTCACTGGAACGCCGAAGGGTCGAGTCTCGGAGCATGAGCGCGAATCAGTCAGTATGCCAACCTCAGGCTCCTTCAAGTTGGCTCATTTGTAGTAGTACCACACTTTTCATATCAGGATAGCGACTGATCTCGTCCCATCAAGGACATCGCACCGGACGTCTATGAACCGAAGACCTCGTTCATCAATTCCATTCGTCCGTACCACGCTTTTCATACCAAGTTAGCGACTGATCTCGTCCCATCAAGGACATTGCACCGGACGTCTATGAAACCGAGGACCTTGTGCATCAATTCCATTCTCGGCGTCGATGCCGAGCCGTGAAGAACTTGACCTAAGCAATTCGATCAATCTTGAACAGGCCAACCATCTTTTTCTTGCATAGCTAAGCTTGCCTGTACGTTACTTTTTTCGTCTGTTTCCCTTTTGCCTTGCCTTACCTTTGCCTTATCTGACTCTGACTTCTGACTGCAGCTCGGGAGAACAGGTTGCCATCGGCGTATGTGGTACGCATGCCTTCTCTCGCCCCTAACAAAACCCGGGTCAGTCATTCCCACTCCCGCTCCTCGGACCTCGATGACGTGGAGGAGCAAGACAAAGAACGTACAAGCTGAGGTGAAGGGCATCGTCGAGATGGACAGGTGGGCCGGGGTGCTTGGGTCGGGTCTGTGCGTGATGTTGGACGAGGTGAGTGTGATGCTGAGTGTATCTAGATGCTGGGGCTGCTGACTGGTGCTGCTGCAGATGACCGCTCATGAGGTTCTAGATTTTAGGGCCCGGCTTGCAACAGTGATGCAAACGACTTCTCCGCCGACGATTGCCTCTGTACGATAGTAAGTAGACAACAACAAGTTCTTCGAGCAGGTCGAGGGCGTTACGTGACAACACAGCTCCGCTGACTTATCGACCGATGCTCTCAACAAGCGAGTTTCTCGCGATCACTGCCAACCCTCCCTTTGACGAAATTTCCCACTCCCTTTCGTAGAGTATATAAGGGAAAGAAGCAAAGGTGCGTTGTCTGCATTCTGTCCCTTCCACTCATACTTTTGCACTAGGGCGCTCGCAGCATTTCTCCATGGTCCATTGCAGCCCTGTGCCGGAACGGCGTAAGAGGGCTAACACCAACGCCTTGGAGCTAGGACCAAGGAAACGCCCGTGAGTTGCGTCTTTCTGCAGGCATCAAACAATCACTCACTGTCCTCCGAATCAGAACCACGCAAGACCCGTTAGTACATCATGGTAGACATTTCGGTCGCGCAGTACATACGTTCTGCAACATCCAGACATTGATGACCAACGGGCTCATACTCATGGGTGACGGTGCGGATGACCGTCCAGAGGAACTGTCTGCGCAGTGAGTACATTCAGAGTCAGGTTAAACTTCTTCCTGACCAGGCACCTTGCAGAGACCGAAGGGAGTACACTGTTTTCAAGGAGCTCTTGAAGATGGTACCAGGCCTTGAGGGTCGTCTTATGGATGCTTCCGAGGAAGATGTCATCCTCGTTGCTGATCTGGTGAGTGTATACCGGTAGAACATCAAATATTTAACCTTCACACATTTGTAGATTCAGAAAGGCGCCAATGGAGCCAGAGCCGATGATACAAAAGGTATGAAAAGTGCGATCATCGACTGGATCACACCGAAAGGGCAATCCCTTAATCCCCATATCCCCCGTAATGCGAAGTCGGGGAGGGGGTTCAACCATGAGAGGACCGGGGCATTGCTTTGCCCTGCTGGCCTCAATTGGAACAATCTTGAGTGAGTTATCCTATGTCGTACATTGTCATTCATTCACTCCTGGCCAAAGTGTTAGGCATAAACTCGTCTCCGGTCAGATGCAGGTCTCCGGAGACCAATGGCCAATTTTTCTATATGCCGACTATACGTACGATGCAGAAGATCCGTGGAACGGCCTTCTGCGGAGTGGCACTTTGGTATCGGTCAGTCTGAAGTCGGCATGTTTAACATTAATTTAAGTAATCACGACCTTATTCAGGCATTCAAGCACATCTTTACCTCTCCCAGCTCGGTCGATCAGGAACCAAAGGCAACCAGATCCGGCAACGCCAGGATTCATGGCATGCGATTCGTTACCAAAGCTTCCATCGCGTATGTCGCTACACAGGTAAATAGTAACATTTCAATTCATGATACTACTATTGGCTGCTGACTCGGACTGCAATCACAGGCTCGGTTTGCATTAACTGCGGCGCAGGTATTTTCGCGAACTGATTTGGTCACCGATTCAGAACACTTCTACATTAGCATTTTGGAGTTACTGCAGGATCCAGAGGAGCGTGAAGAAGTGGACGCTCTGTTGGCTTGGTGGAATAGGTGAGCGAGACCGATCTCCTTGTCCTTCGTCGCTGATGTCATAACAGGCAGGTTTTCCCACTTTATACAGAGACAGAGCGTGCCCCGAGCAAAAACAGTGCACTTGCCAGAATTCGTATGAAGCGCGCGCAAGTCAACGACTCGGAAATAGTAACTTCCGCTTCGGGACCCTCATCGTCAACAATGTCCTAGCATTACCGTACAATTTTTGTTTGTATGTTATAATAAAAGGATTGAACTAGACTGTCACAGTTGTCTATACCCAGCGAGTCGTGATCTATGAAGGCTACACAATGGCGGTGACCAGCGGGATAGCAAGAAGAATGAAAACTACTAATAATTGATAACACTGGTATTAAGGGATACATTGTCAAGTGTGGCAGTCACGCCATATATCATCGCTGACTATCGAGACGGCACAGCTCGTGAGTTAAAGAAGAGTTACCGACATCGGCACTGATAGCATCGAGCGAGATATTACTAGGTGTGACGGAAGTGGAGTCGAGATCGTCGATGATAAGTTGCACCCGTCGCATGGGAATGCTGACAATTCCGGAACTGTGAGAGGGAAAGATATGGCACCAAAAGTGTGAGAAATAGTGTAGGAAGAGCAAGCAAGATGAGAACTTGTCGGCTGTCTCAGAAGAGAGTTGCGAACCATCGGCTATCGCAGCTGTCGAACTGGTATAGCATGGTTGTTCTTGGAATTGGAAGCGTTGTGCGGGACATTGCTGGATGCGACAGGAATGGGGTCGAGATCGCCAATGATAAGTTGCGTCCGTTGGGCAGGGATGTTAGCAATACTGGAATCCCGAGAAGTGTTGAAATAGGACGAAGGCGGGAAAAGAAGGTCGGACATGTCTGGACAGGGTAACTTACCATGGATGGATACTAGGCGTCGAAAGACCACAGAATAAATAAGAAACCAGAATGATACCAAATGTCGGCTAGTAGGATGGGTGTTTAGTCGATAGCCAATGTTAGTGTTGACGAGCGACACAATGTTTCCGAATAAGTACAAATAATATCAACCATGTCTAGAATACTCTGAGGATGATACTGATGGTCTCAACTATCTGAAAGGCCGAAGTGGGCATGTAACTATTTTTTACGAAGAGTGTCTGGTGTGAAATGCCTCCCAAAGTATCTAATTGCATATCATTCAGCATATCATTCAGAAATAATATCAACCATGTCTAGAATACTCTGAGGATGATACTGATGGTCTCAACTATCTGAAAGGCCAAAGTGGGCATGTAACTATTTTTTACGAAGAGTGTCTGGTGTGAAATGCCTCCCAAAGTATCTAATTGCATATCATTCAGCATATCATTCAGATGTTGAAAATGTACATTACTCTTCAGATAAGCACAGATAAGCATGTATCTAGCTATCTCTTTTCATCATCGATTTCCTGATGCTACACCACTGCGCAGAGGTTACAGATTCACAGGACAAGAGTCCGCCTGGACCTGAGGAGTCTCTTCTTCTTTGATATTGAATTCCTCTCCATCTTCTTCCTCCAGCACTGTTGGAACATTGTTTGGCTTGATTCCCTCATCGTGGGGATGAGGATGTAGGCTGGACTAGGCTGGCTCTGCTCTAAGTCAGTGGAAAGGAAGAATGGAAACTGGTTTTTCTTGAGGAATATGCCAAAAAATGGTGACACGAATTGACCGAAATTTGCAAGCAACTCAAAATTAAGTACTTAGAGAGCAGCATGATGTATTAGGCCAAAAAGTGAGTGATAAGTAGTTGGTTTGTACCCAAATGTACCCAAACTTTGCAAGCAAATTTATATACTTGGTAACTGAAGGCTTATGTCAATACTTCATTTCTGTGTCAAGTACCTAGCAAATAGACACAGCTCTTGACAAGAGGATTTTATTATGTACTAAAACAGAAAAACAAGAGCAAGACACAAAGCGAGGTAGTGTTTGAAGTAGTACATAGTACACGGGTAGAATACAAGATCAAATTTTGAGGATAACTGCAAGCATTTTTGTGACTAACATGTCCTATGCATATCAGCAAAGAATCCACTTCTTCCAGAAGTTCCAGGTCTCCAGTTATCCCAGGGAAGGTACATAATTGGCCAACTCTGTACAGACTGCCCCCCAGGCCAGAGCTCTGGTGCCAATCCAGCAGCGCCCACTCCCACCATCACCGTCCAACTGGTGGCCGGTAACCCTGTTCGCAACGACCTCTCTGCCACTTTGAGTACTAGTGGTAGTACCTCTAACCAGTCTGTTCCACCCATGCTGGCGTCTGCCGCCACTGTTTCCTCCGTATTGGTGGGAAAGAAATGAATGTTTTCAGCAATCAGGCCCAATGAAAGCACTTCTCCCCTTGACCAGCTCTTCTCCCTTCTTTTCAGCTACTGGTGGTGATCACTCCAGATCATTGTCTTTGGTCTCATTCAGTGAGCTCGCTGGTCATAGCAGCAAAATCAAATCAGCATGCTATGTGACACTCTCGCTTCCACTCTATGGGATCCCATAAGTACTATACACGACACTACAAGAGCATTACAGCACATTCTGTTTTTTCAAGGAGATCAAGCTTTGGACAAAAGTTTGCGGGCAATGCTTGTATCACTTTATTCTTTCTCGGTTTAACCAAGCCAGATTGTGAAAAGTGTGCTCAAGATCTGTACATGAATGGATTGCCTTCTTCACTGGCCCAGGTCCTACTAGTAGAACACTGTTTGGCAATTGATCAATCGTCCGTTGTATGTATCTGAACTCGTTTACAAAGTACTATCATGTCATATATACAAGTCCCTAGTAATTGTAATTGTCATAATTGTAATTGTCATCAGAATTAATTGAAAGGCCAGATTGCTAGATACTCACCATGACACTGTATCACTTGTGTGTTGGAACACTCGCCCACATAGTGCACTGAAAGACCTGTTACACACAAATACAGAAAGATGCCGAATTGTTTCTCCAATGTGACTCCCCTCGAATCAGAGTGTCCCACTTGATGTAGTTCCTGTACTAACTGTAAAAAAACCTTTTTCTTGGCGGCAAGCTCATAGTAGATCCACCCACGATGGCCGCTGATCAGCTCAAGTACCCATTGGTGGCCGGTAAGCTTGAAGGTGTGATAAGGTTCTGGTTGGCATCTGCCTAGTCGTGTGCTTTGGTAAATAAGCTCAGCAAGTACAAAGAGTAGTTCTTGAATGATTTTTGTCATGTAGTGGACAATTTGGCAACAAATATCAAGCAGTAGAGGCATAGTAGAGGCCGTATCACTCACATTTGGGCTCTGATTCCAATGGGAGCACATATGTCAAATCCCGTGACCAGAGACAAACAAGACTACACAATATAATTCAAGTTATGATTTTATTCCGTTCTGGCCCTAAGTTAGAAGGGGAATGTATATTAAAGGGAATCCAACCAGAACAAGACAGTCTGGCTTGTTTGGTTACTACATTCAAGTATATATACTACTGACAGGTGTGTACAGACCAGCTTAGGGCTGGTCTGTAAGCTATGCTAGCTAATATGGTAATTGTCCAACGAGTGGTATGAGAATAAAGGTACAGGTCACATGATGCTGACTAAGCAGGTCATGTGACATGAAAAGAAAGTGAAAGGTGAAGCTTATGTCATTGGTCATGTGATATTGACTAAGCAGGTCATGTGACTTCAGAAAGTTGAAAATGAAAATGTTTGTAATAGAATAGACTTTGAAGTAATCTTTTCCCATGTTACTCACTTTGAAACAGTTAGACTTTTATTCTTCCTGGAGAATTAATAAATTGAGGGCCAAGATGTCAAGACAGCATTTCTTTTCAAGTTGGGAGAACATGACAACAATGAGATACAACCAGAAGGTTTCATCAAAAGAGAAAAAGAAAAGAAAATTTCTTGTGTTCAAAAGTATCAATGAGAATAATGGATTCTAGGTGACTACAGTTCTAGGCAATTACAGAATACCTGGGCATGCACATTACAGAGATCATGAGAAACAAATTATGAGATTAGACCAAATTTTACCAGTGAAGTAAGTTATCAAAATATTCAAGCTAGAGAATATGAAAGACACATACAAATACTGTTAACTTCCAAAAAGTCTGAAGAAGCTATCAATCAAAGTCAGTAACAAAGAGAGTGTGGGACTTTAAAACACCAGCCTTGCATGACCAAGTTTTTAGCAACTCTTGGTATAAAATTGCTGGTGTTGTTAATGATGAGGCAAGGTGTATCAAACAAGTTGGCATGGGCAAATTTAAACCTAATAGATTTAGTGAGTGAGGGCCAAGAATGGTGCAGATGAATCTTACTTGTGGAGTGTTGCAACCAACTGGCCCAGGACTCCTTGTTGTTGACAAGAGAGTTGCAAGCAGACAAAAAAACCTACTGTCTCCTTGAGAACCACTTTCAAGGATGTGAGCAGCATGTCAAGGAACTAATATACAGATACAATAGCCAAGACTGCAGCACAGAAACAATTGAGTGTTACTTTAAGTAGATCATCAACTGAAGTGCTGATGAGTCTTTCCCAAGGCACAAGTCACCGGTATCATGATTGGTATGGTTTGTGATGCTGAAGATGATGTGCTGATTAGGGAGTGTTTAGCTTGCCTGCTACAACTCAGTTGACAAAGTTCAGCCACTCATCAATGCTCGTGTTGCTTCTCAATTGGAATCCAATGTTGACAGAATTGAATGAAGTTGGTAGAATGAAGTAGCACAAGATGTCTTCTAGGACCTTGCCTTGAGTTGTGTGCTCGAGTGGCTGGAGCCAAAGCTCCAAGAGGAGTGTGTTAGTGACTTTGATAGAGTGGTAATCATTTGAGACAAAGTTGAAGATCAAATAAAATAATATCATGACTTACCAAGTAAAAAGGCCCTGGGCCTTTATTCTCGTGGGCATCACTCCAAACTCAGTGGCTTGAAAATGGGCAGTTGAAGCAGATTTTGGATTGCTCTAGCTGCAACTCTTTGAATACAGCCAGGATGTCGATGCAGCAATTGCACAATGCACAAGGGCAACCATTACACAAATCCAGCCACCTACCTTCCTGACACAAAGAACAATACTGACATAAGTACTCATAGTCCATCAGAGAGCATTAAGACAATCTCAACACCACTTAGGATGCTCTGAAGGCATTGTATGTACAGCAAAAGGCTAGGATGAGATGACAATGACAAAGTGCAAAATCATTCACAACTCTGATGAGGACCTCAAAACTCATAGTCACAGTGTTTGCATAACAAGTGATGACAGTTCAACAACATCTTTGCCAACCATGTGACAAGATTTCATGGGTTTCAAAATCAGGGGTTAGGATTCAACAAAATTAATAACAGGTTGTCCGTAAACCTGCAATACATCAGTAATGGAACACATAGAGTGAAAGTGAGAGTTACATGATTGTTCAACCTGACAGTATGTTGTTCAGTGGACAAAATGGTAGGAGGAGTGACGAAATTTTCCAAGTTTTAAAGCAGCAATATGATCTTCACAGGAAGAGTAGTACAATAGCACACAAGACAGGATATATATCATAGGGAGCAGCAGCCAAAATAAAAAGAGGAGCTCAAGACAACACAACAAGAGCAAATAACTTCAGCTTTTAATTAAAAGCTTGTACACTTTGCTTTGCAGGCTGCAGCACGTTGATTACAATTACAAACCCTGCTCTACTTTGTCGAAGTCAGGGATGAGGCATGCACACCAGCCTCCAGATGCTTGATATTGCACTGTGGAACTTTTTACTAGATAGAGTCTGCTTGACCATATTTCTTTTCATGTTTTGAGTCATCATTATATCATATACACATTATGATACCATCAATTTGAGTATAAGATGACTGTCACTGGGAGTTTCCCACTTATGCACTCAATGTGCCTAGTCCTCGACTCATATTTTTCCTAGGGAATCTAAAGGAGATATTGCTTTCAGAGATATCTTGACCTTCTGCAAACTGAAGTCTTCCTTGACTGGCAACTGCCAGAAAGAGGTGCTGAAGCTTGACTGCACAATGATCAGTGCCATTGTGACTAAGCTGAGAGCTCAAGTGAGCTTTTTGAAATTGTGATGTGGATCAGATAATTTTTCCTCACTATTACCACTAACAGACAATGGATACTGGCCAAGAAAGGTTGCATTCAGAGAGTCATCTATTCAATGTTGAAATCACTGGAACTTATTTTTTGGTCTTTTTTGGTCTTTTGCCTAGTCCACAACTCTACTACTATTTTAACAACAAAGAAAGTGAGAAAAAGAGAAAGGATATATATTTACAGATAGAAAAGATAAATACTTGCTTAATTGTCAAGTAGGGCCATGCATACTTGCCATTGCACCATGATCTAGGTCATCGTTATGGTACACAACTTGCATCTCATTGATTATGGTTTGGGCCAATCAGGAAACATCCATGATTGGTATCCATTTCAAGGAACAAGAGTGGCACAGGAAACAGAGGACTTGATATCCACAAGTCACTAGCTATAGGCAGACAGCGTTATACTCTAAACACTTGAAGTGTAGCTGCATTTACAGCATCTCACAGTGTGTCATTGTTGAGGGTGCAGAATTTGTTTAACCATCATCTGTCAAAGGTGTCACAATATAGTTCACCTTGATCATGTACCATGAACTTACTCAATATTGTTTCAGGTTCGCGGATGATTTTAGTCATTGAAAGAACTTCGGACTCACATTTGAACACCTGAAAACTTGAAATACATGGTCCATTGGGTGCAGTGTTGTCCCATTCTGCACAACATGATTATCTATTTTGAGATCCAGCTTGATCGGTCATTATCAGGGAACAAGAGAGAGAAGACAGCATGGGAAACGAGAACAACAGCCTGAATTTTGCTTCATTCTCATGTGTTTCCTCCTGTTGTAGTTTTTTAGCTGTCCTGAGTGTTCAGTAGACTATAAAAACTTTGTAGCTTATTTTTGAGCAGCATCTATCTTCTAAGTCTTTTCTCATTGTCTGAGCCCTCCTGACATCCTTAGGATAATCCCATTGATAAGTGAGTACACCTTCAACTACCAAATAGTCAAATTGCCTATGGAGGGAGCAGTCAATGTCTGGTGGAAATCTGCAAATATCTCATCATGTCAAGGTATGTCATTAATCTGCCAAACTACCTTATATGGTACTTAGATGTCATGCCAACAGTTCATTATGGGCAGCAAAGTTTGAGTTGGGAAGGTCCACCAGTATTTCACTTGACTGGCAGTTCACTTGTTAAACAACAATGACTCAGACTTGAAGGAACAATGGAAATTCCCACTTATCTTGGCAAGTTCTTGTAGTGTCCACATTACTTGACCATATTCATGTCTGCAATGTTCAAGACATCATCCAAGTCATCTTCATCAGGCTGCGCAGAACCAAGCTTCCGCCATTGGGTTCCTTCATCTAGCAGGGAGTCGAGCACCAATACCTATCGGAGATCCAGCAGGAAAGCCACCAGGAGCAACAGGAGGCAGGGCTAGATCAGGAAGTGGAGCTGCAGGAGGAGTGGGGCAAAAGCAAAGTCAATTTTAGGAGGTAGTGGCTATGTGGCGCAAGAAGGGGTCGATTTTGGGAGGTAAAAGCTATGCAGCGCAAAAAGCGATCGAGTTTTGGAAGTAGGAGGTGTGTGATGCAAAGAGGGGTTATATGGGTAGTAGAGACGATGATGCGCGAAAGCGACACTTTTCAATAGCAGGGGGGTATAATGGAAAAAAGTTGAGCTAAGAGGGTCAAACTTGTTTGTGGGTATTCAAGTCAGGACCAATGGTATAGTGGTATGAGCATGCAATGAGTGCATTATGATCCCGAAGCTTTCCGAGGACAACTACAACTGATCTGCATGTCGGATCAGCCTGAAAATTGGTCAATGGGGGGTACAACTCTAGGATCAAACTGGAGTCCACTGTGAGTAACCAAGAATGATATTGAGTGAATAACAATGAGCTACTGACCTGGAGTCCACTGTGAGTAACCAAGGGAAACAGACCAGAGGACTCCAAGGCTTAAGTCTAGTGACTGTAAATACTGGCAAACAACTGGCAGCCACAATCAGCCACACTCAGCCACGACTGTGGGAAAAGTAATCACAACTCGAAGAAAAGAAGATAGAGGTGTGTAGGACGACCACAAGGGTCTAGAACCTCGAGGAGAAAAGTTTGATAAGGTTATCGACCATGGGGAATCCAATGGTGATGGTTAGAAGTAGCGCAGAGCGCTACAAAGTCTACAATGAAGTAAAAATGGATGAAAAGAGTATGAAATCACCAAAAGTAACAGTATTATGATGAATAGAAGTTTCCTGAATAGTTCTCCTCTGTTCATATTGAGCTGGGTATGATTCTGGTGGAATGTATTGAAAAGTAAGTTGAATTGTTTCAGATGTCTCTTCAGTATCATCTAATTGAATGGATATAATTCCTCTAGTCCTTAGGATAAATCCCAGTGAGGTTCAGGAAAGGATTTTGATGAATGAGGTGCATCATGAATGTCTCAAATAATCTATTATAGATCTATTCAGTAAAGGTAAAGGTGGTTGAGGAAGTTGTTGTTGGGGAGCAATTTGAGGATATTGTAGAAAAGAGGTAATCTAATCAGGATACTTTCTCATTCCACTCACATTCACAGATGGGATCAAGCTCAATGCTCGCAATCTGCAAGAGGATGAACCTGATGAGCCGGAAGTCTACACTGCTTAAGCCTCCGACCAAGACAAGATTGTAGACAAGATCATGAAGTGTGTGCTAATAGAGCAGGAAAACTATGTACAGACTAATGGATCTTGACTAAACCCTATGATATCTATCTATGTACTGTACTTAGTTTGTTTAATCTATGACACATGACTACAGAATGTGTTGAATCGGTAGTATTCATTTACTTTATTACTGCCAATTCTAGACTGATCTATTCTAGACTATGTCTACTTTATGTTATCACTGATGACAATAGAGTACTTACTGCTATTAGCTGGACTATCAAGTTGATTTCACTCCCAATAAGTGATAGATACCTCCTCTTAGCTTCACAGCTCAACTCACAGTGTAACTGGTAACAGACCAGAAACTAAACTGAACCTGGACATTTGCAACCAAACCGTGGTTGCCGGTTGCCTCCATTTCAAAATTCATTCAGTCCGGTTGCCTAATTATCAGCAATGTCAAAAAAACTGCTTGTAACCGCTTCAGCAATCCCCTGTAATTTTCCCACCATTTTACAATTTTATTTGGAATTTATATCTTGTAATCTATCTTTTTTGGCTCGAGATGTAGCATACCTCTGCCAATATCACACTGATCCCCATAATCTATAGCTCAGAATGGATCCCTGGGCAGCCCCTAAATAAAGTTCGCTACCGTCGGGACACCAATGTCATGTGATCGCATGTGATGTAACCACTCGAAAATGCTCATATCTCTTTAAAAAACCAGACCAAACCAGACTTTAAATCACTACTTTGCAACATGAACTTGCCATTCTTAAAGAGCTGCATGGCATTTAAGTTTGAAACTCAAAAAAAGTGATTTTGTAGTGGAGGAGCCTCCTCAGTTAATATGTATTGAGGTTCATGTGGTGCAATATTACCTCTGCTTGCTTTGTTTGGGTGAAGGACAATAGAGGTGAGATTGATATTATAGTGAGCAGGGATCTTGTCCCAAACCTAAAGCACTGGCATAAAGACTTGAGACAAAAAAAACTCACTAGTAAGTGAACACAAAATATCAGCCCATATTGTAGATTTTGGCCAAAGTTATCTAGTTGTTGCCAATCAGCTGCTTTACACACTCTTTGACAACTGGCAAGCCACCTCGCCAGGCCACCTCTAGGATTTGCACTTTTCATTGCCAGCCAGCTGAGTTTGAAAATATTAGATGACATGAACTGTCTGGACGTGGTCAGAACATTTGAATTTACTACATACATGGCCCTTCGGGCACCCCTGGACCAGGTTATTGCAACCTTCATCAGTTCTCAGCCAACTTGCCATGTTGTATCTTCAACTGTTTTTTTGTTAAGTAATACCATATAATAAAATAGCAAATAGTTATTTAATAGCATTCCCATTTTTTCGTCCAAGAGTATTGGTGAGATGCATGATGTGCTGAGGCAGCACTCAGCATCCATAATCTAGTCTGGCATGAAGTTGTGTAGTTGGTTGAAACACTCATGCATCAATTCACACTATGGACCATCTTTGCGAGAAAGAAATTACCAGGATTGGTTTTCTTATTATGCAGATGATAAGCACAGAAAGCTTGTAAAAGGTATACCCACTAAATAGAGACTTGTTGATCATACTGGTGCCTTTATCAAGACAGGGGCTACATCCAAAGCTTATTGCCAATAAGAAAATTCAGTATTCCTTTTTGATATCACCAGAAAAGTTGTAGCCCCTGTTTGTCTGATTCTAATGGTGCCACATTCAACTCAATCAAATCTAATCTGGTTGAGAAATGATCAAAATGGTTGCAAAATCCCAGTCATATGCTTAAAGCCTTCTAATTGGTCATTATTGGCCAATGACAGTTGCTAACCATTATTTTTTATGAAATCGGAATGCCACCTGTGCATTTTAATTTGGTCAGCTGGGTCAGATTTCACAAGGCTATACGCTATTGCCAGTAATTTTGTCAATGGCCATTCTGGTACTTGCAAGTTGATTAGGTCAAATGTTACAATGAGGAGTAACAGATGAGTCAAGCCATTGAATAGCAATAACTGCTCTTATGTATCAGAGAAAATGAAAGATAAGCTAGCGGCATTGTGAGACAAAGCAGGGACTATATATTGGTAATGTGGACACTCCCGACTGATCTCGTTATGAACTAAGAAGGGTTAGAAAAATGTCTTGGCATACCAGGTTGTCCAGTTCAATATTGGCAAAGCTGGCAGCGTGAGCTCATGGTAGTAATTTTTCCCACTCAGAGCTCAGATTGATTTGGATAGGTCCAACTTTGGTACAGCAGTGTTTGACTCAGCCAAAATTGAAAATTGGGTGGGCTGTGCCACCAGCAGTGATAGCAGACCTGGGATAGAGTTGAATAACTTAGGTGATGATTATTTAAACCTGGCATGGAGATGATGGCTGGCAATTGGACATACAATAGAGGTAAATATACAGATCACTCTGGCATGCAGACCTCACAAGTGCAACTAAGCTCTGTTAGCATCAGACTGGTGCATAAGGCCTTTCTGCTTTTTGATGAATGCCTCACAAGTGATTTCTATTGTTCTTCTTACAATGCCTCATCACTCCAAGACTTATCCATTCAGGTGCAATCAATGTGACAACTGTAGCCAAGCATTCCCAACACAGAACAGTGTTTGGCATCATATTTGACACTGACTATATTGCCAAGCAGCTGCCCTGTGAATTTCTACTGCTCAAAGATGTTGAGGTACTCACATGGTATACAGACCTGGCTAACTGACATCCCTGATCTTGAATATCAACCCGACATTTCTCAGGCCATGAAGGTGGCTTTACTGATCAATAGGACCATGCTCATGCTAAAACACATCCAAGATATTTGCACAAGTAGGATGAAGGTCACACTGCCAACATACTTGGATTAGTGAAAACTACATTTGAGTCAATAAAAGACTTACAAGATGCATTGGGGCAAGGTGCTTATGCCCATGGCATTCAAAGACTGCAGCGAGTAGGAATTTGCAAATACCTGGGTACTTTCACTCTGCCCACATGACCTGCTTACCTGATCTCATCTACTACCCCCTCCCCACCTTCCAATGGCTATTGAATCTCTCAACCCACAATCTCATGAAAGTGGTCAATAGAGCCACTTTTAAGGCATAGAAGATCCCTTGACTACTTTCTTGATGAACTACTTCAACTACTCCAAGCAAATTAGTTCATCTTGGTCTAATATACACTCATCTATAATGAACTTGAATGTGTGGGCATGAGTCCAAAGAAACTTCAACAAATTAGAACTAAAGAAAGCAGCAAGTCTCTGCCTTCAAGCAAATAAATTTCCACCAAAGGCAGAGGTGGTGGTATTTCTTGGTTATGAACAAGGTTCCAAAGCTTATTGCTTCTGGTGTCCTGTCTGTCGACAGATGTGTATCTCATCCACTGCTACTTTCAATGATATGTTTCTTTATTACTCTAAACAACTAAGACCTAAATGAACTTTCCACTATTCCAAACTTCTCAAATGCAATACTTTTTGAAAGAAGGCCCAGGAGATACTTGGCAACATTGTTACAACTGGCTCCCCTCAGATCCCTATTGTCAATAACATCACTATGGAGTAGGACTTCCTCAGTGCTGAGATATCTGGAAACATGATATAGTTCCATGGTGTCACTCGATGGCACACAACTCTATGATAGCAAAGAATCCGAGTTTCAGATGTACATATGCCATGATCATACTCAATCTTTCCCCAGACATTTGCTATTGCAAGCTCAAGTTTTATGTGGTGACTTTATATCCTTCTATTTATTGCTTTTGTCTATCTTCTGTTTACAACTGCTGATGGCCTGTGTATATTTTAACATCCTGCTGGTGGTTCTGCAGACTATGTACAAATTGTTGCCACCATCAATCAAATACAGTAGGACAAAATGAAAACTGAAACTGGCCTAACCAAGCCTGCTTTGATTCTTGGTCTTCCCTTTCTTGTTTGCTTGAAGTCCCTCTCAGTATGACTACTGACATCATGCATTTGCCCAGTAATATTTCAGATCTTCTCATATCACTCTGGCATGGAGCTTGAACATGTGGAACCACACACAAGACACTGGATTGGAAGAATTTGCCACAACAAAAGTTGTGATTGGCCTAGACATATCTTGTTGTGAACACAGCCATAGTACAAGGCATTGATCATGACCCAGGTCAATCTCATTGACCTTCTACAGGCCTACTAAGAGAATAAGTCTACAAAAGTTGAGATCCATGGAGAGAAGCAAGGCACAGTGATGTCTATGAATTTTGAGGGTGAGTTGGTGGTTTTCTTCAACAACATTGTAGCAAGTCAGTGCCATGTTTACCTCTGCAGCCTGTGTTACTTTTGGTGATTTCACACTCTCTTCATCCATTTTTACTTCATTGTAGACTTCACAGCACTCTGCGCTACTTCTAACCATCGCCATTGGATTCTCCATGGTCGATAACCTTATCTAACTTTTTTCCTCGAGGTTCTAGCCCTTTGTGGTCATCCTACACACCTCTATCTTCTTTTCTTCGAGTTATGATGACTTTTTCCACAGTTGTAGCTGAGTGTGGCTGATTGTGGCTGCCAGTTGTTTGCCAGTATTTACTCACAGTGGACTCCAGGTCAGTAGCTCATTGTTGATCGCTCAATATCATTCTTGGTTACTCACAGTGGACTCCAGTGTGATCCTACAGTCGCTATTTAGTGGTTATCCCACTCACCAGAAGCTTCCTTCGCTTATCAGCCTGCTTATTGATGGCCAACCCAACAAATAGCCTCTCCAAGAAAGGGGTAAATAGAAAAAGACATATAACTTTGATAATGATAGGACAGGAACTTTTTTCTTGTTGATATGAATAAGTGATTTTTTTCCCCTGACTCTGCCAGTGTGCTAACTATCAACAATCAGCCTCAGCTACCTCAAGCCCCTCTAGAAGCAGGTAAGTGAGATTTTGTACTCAAAGATTTTAGTTTGTAATATAGTAACATTTTGATTCCATTAGTGAAAGGTGGGTGGCATTCATAGGAATAGGTGCTAAATTCTAAACCATACTTCATACCTCCTCAGCCCTTAGGCTGCGGAGAGTATCAGCTTTTCTTTGGTTGATGCAAGTAAGTGGATTTTACTCTTTCTATACTACTAAATAACCAGCTCAACCACTAGCTTCCATTACTTCAACCCCTCCTAAAAAAAAGCAAGCAATGGTGGAGTATCCAACAGAGTGAATACATCCACTAATATGCCGGAAACAGGTGTATGTAGAATGTGACAACAGACTTGAATACTGGAAAAGGGCAGGTACTACAAACATCAGATCTACTTACTTGTGGTTGTCCACTCAGCAAAGCTTGATTGCTCATAGTAACTATTATTTGTTTGTTTGCCACTACCAGCGATCGCGCAAGATGAGAAGGACACATATACTCAATGAAGATTACTCACTTCACTGGAATACATAGCTGGAGGTTGGGTGCTACCTTGGCGAGGTTGAAATTGAACATATGGATTGTATGTCTACTGAGCACCCACATGCACTTGCCCTTGAACATGTTGCAGGTTGGATGGGTGAGGAGAAAAAGGCAGAAAAGGAGCAGATGAAGAAATTGTTCAAATTCCAGCAAATATGGGATATTATGAAGGAGTTTGATTTTCTTTATTAATGAGTTCTAGCTAATCAAACTATTCCAGCTCCAAGCCTGCCTGTTTTGAATTTTGACACAGCAAATCATTTATTGTGTGTGTGAGAGTACCAAGCACACTGGATTGTCGAGCTTGTCTTTATCATTTTCACTGTCGCCAACACCACCAGACTATGACCAGGCCTTATAGCACCTGCCCTGTCCTTCATTGATGAGACCCTCTTTTAAAACCTTCTGGATCTCTTTAGGGACGAGCCTATTGCCAAGAAAACCTCTAACACATACCAGCCAATAACGGGTAACTGCATACTACCAGTACACAGAGTGGCTGGCAAAGAAGCAACCCCATGAAGTCTAAAAGAGCAGTCGTTAAATGTCTTACATCCATATTTATTGCCCCATATAATGGCGACTCGCCTCAAGTCAAAGTTGTCAGATGCCTTCCTCCTGACTGCCCTTCTTCCAATTGTAAAATTCATTCACAAATCACAGTGCATGTGTAGTCTCTTGGCTGATCGGACTGTGGGAGAGGTGTGCCTCTGAGTTGCCCAGTAGAAGTTGTAGTCATCCAGACCTCACAATAATGAATGCATTCAATTCCTGGACTTTCATCAATAACTTTCTTTTGGTATATGCACCAGTTAGTTCATGGAAAAGTATGTCAGTGCCAGCTGGACCTGGAATTTGATAAGCAAATGAAGCTTCTGGGAGTGGGATAACCACTAAATAGCGACTCTAGGATCACACTGGAGTCCACTGTGAGTAACCATGAATGATATTGAGCGAACAACAATAAGCTACTGACCTGAAGTCCACTGTGAGTAACCAAGGGAAATAGAACAGAGGACTCCGAGATTTATGTCGAGTGGCTGTAAATACTGGCAAACAACTAGCAGCCACAATCAGCCACAACTGTGGGAATAATCATCACAACTTGAAGAAAAGAAGGTAGAGGTGTGTAGAGCAACCACAAAGGTCTAGAACCTCGAGGAGAAAATGTTGATAGGGTTATCGACCATGGGGAATCTAATGGTGATGGTTAGAAGTAGCGCAGAGTGCTACAAAGTCTACAAAGAAGTAAAAATGAATGAAAAGTGTGCGAAATCACCAAAAGTAACACTCCCCCCTGATTGCGCGACTCTGGCAATCACTTGCTCCCCCCAAGTCTACCAAGTCCCAGCATCTGACACAGACCCTCGACTTTGACTTGAGGCAAAGCCTTGGTCAATAGATCAGCAGGCATCTGATAGTGGGAACAAAGTTGGGAGAAATGATGCCCTTGTCCACTATATCTCGAAGCCAAAACCAGCACAAGTCGAGGTGCTTCATCCGCCCATGATATTCTGGATGCTTCGCCACCTGAATAGCTGATTGGTTGTCGATGTGAAGGACCAATGACTTGTCCATAGGGAAACCCAACTCCTCCAGCAACTTCGCATCCAGACAACTTCCTTGCCAGCTTCACAAGCCGCAATGAACTCTGCCTCAGTGGTGGACAAAGCAACAATGGGCTGGCGCTTCGACATCCAGGAGACAACACCAGTTCCGATCTTGATGATATATGCGCCAGTGATTCACATCTGAGTCATGGTGCCTTTGATGTAGCGACACAGATGCTTGACTGCATGCCAATGCATTGCAGAGGAGTTCGCAGTGAAGGAAGCAAGCTAATCAAAAGTGTAAGTGATATCTGGACGAGTAGTGCAGGAGAGATACTGTAGGGAACCAACAGCACTGCTATAGTTGACTGATTGCATTGAAGCTGAGTCATCAAGATCACACCACTCTCACTGAGCCCTTCCCTCTCCATCTCAGCTCATTTGGGTGTTATCTGTGATCTGGTCAAAATGGAGACTGGTGTTGTCATATCTGACAAATCGGACATACTCACACAAATCCTCATGCTTCTGAGATTGTCAAGCCAACGGGCCACACAACTGCAGAATCAGCTTCAATAACCCAACAAAATCACTCAATTGCTCTTCAATATGTCATTTCACTGTTCAATCATGCATGTGGAAACACCAATGTGTCGTTCTTTCTCAACGTCGCACAGTCGAGCCAGATGACCAACTCTTATAATATACTCTGTAGTCCAATGCATAGTCGCTCAGATCAAAGGTATATCTGCTTGATGGTCCTTGCGATCTCTTGGTGTTTGCTATGAGAGGCCCCATGATGCGAGAATATTGTTCCTCTGATCCTCAAAGTCTTTGATTACAACAATCAGCTGGACAGAAAGTTAGTTTGAGACCGGAATTAATAGGAACCTGCCAGAAATGTACTCACCTAGCCACAAATAGTGGCTCCAGTGTGAAGACTAACCTTGGAGATGGGAAGACCTGTAGTATCTACAAAATGGAAGCAGCCAAGTCGGCCTACTTTGTATGCTGCTCTGTGAAAAAGCTGCTGGAATTGCAGATGCCCAACTTTGAGGGCATCTCAAGGATAAAAGTGTATCAATAATCATTGCACCGTAAGATCAAAAGGATGAACTTACAATAGTAGAACTAGAACAGATAAGAATTATCCTGATCAGATCATTATTTATCTAATCTTAATAGTTCCACCATAACTTCATCCACCAAATCTTTAAGATAGGTCCTTAAACTCCTAATATTCCATCAGCATTACAACCACCTTCAAATACATCTCCTCAATGGAATCTTCATTTGTAGTGTGCAATGACCAAGTGAGTTGCACAATCCACATTTGGAAGCATACTAGTGACTGACTTACCATTTGCTTAACAGAGTCAAGTAGTCATAAACAAGGAACTATGTAGGAATTGCTTAGTAGCAATCCAGCCTAATACCAAATCTGCTGACTTACTGTCAACTCATGACATCACAACCTACATCTACAACACTTTCATCAATTTCATCAAATGTTTCAAGGAAAAAAAATTGGTGGAATACTTCCTTCATTCTCTATTTAATTCATGTTCTAATTCACATTTCATCAGGCACCATCAACTGGCTGAGATTCAACTACGACCAACCTCTGGTCAGTGGACCAGACAAAAGCCTCATTTATGGGCATCACAGCCCACTGGATTGAGAATTGTGACGGGAGTGTGCAATCAGGCAGGCATCTTCGAGAGAAAAATTGGTTTAAAGGTGAGTTACTGCTATTCCATCACATTTTAAAGGTGAAACTAATCTTCTGCATTTACAAGTCTACTTCTTCAACACTGACCAATACCATCTCCCTTGTCTTGTGCACGGCATTAATCTCGCTATAACTTTCTTCATTTAGAGTTTGTCACCAGACTGGTATGGAATCACCCACATTGCCACCGCTACTGCTGTCTGGGAATTCAACCTGACATTACCTTTCAGAAAACAGAGTCAAGGCTTGGCAGTATCCTTGACATTATGGCTGCACTCTGAATGCTCAAGTTGTTATCGAGATGTAGTTGTCTGGGCAGCGCATGGCATTTCAAGTGTCTGCAGTGTGAGTGTGGCATATAGGCTACTGCTCGTCACAGCAACGATGACCATTGCTGCAATGGTAACTGGTCACTGGTCACCCAGTGTTGAATGGTTAACCAACTCGAAACTGTGAGTTGCAGCTAACCATATCAGGAGTCACAAAGTATGTAACTGCTTGGTGTTGAGTGACTTGAGCCGCTAAACTGGATATGTGGCCATGACTACAAGTCAGCTATAAGCCAGAACTATGGGAACACTAGAATAGATTAGATATACTTTGGTTCCTTTCGAGGACATTTGACTCTATGAGTTGAATTGTGAGTTGATACTCCTGGAGGGTAGGCCAACCTGCTCAATGACTTGTTGAACCAGACATTACTTGCTGGTGGTATTGAAACAAAGTGAGATGTACACACCTATTCATTATGCTACTTTTATGTTACCACAAGGTGCCTCTTGGGGGAACACTTACTGGTCTTGTTCCTTCCCTCCCCTGATCCCACTCTACCCGACCCACTAGGGTCCGGGTGGATGTCTATCCATCATACACGTTAGTGATCCATTCCTCATGCTAGTGACTGGAAAAGGTATCTACTTGTATTTACCTAGTCTAGAGTGTCCCACATCCCTCTAAGGGATGGAAATGGAATTTTTAAAAAAAATGAAGTCAGTAATGAAATTATAAAATTGTCCTTTGCTTCATCCTTCCTCTTTTTACCTTTCCAAGTGTCAGTGTCAGCCCCCGAGTGGTAGTCTGCTAGATTAGTCCTATTGTATAAATACTCAAGTTGGTGATAGCTGGTAGACCCAGCTTTGACCTCTTGAGCTTTATGCCAAAGTCCTTTGCTTTTTTATTCTTCATCTTTTCATCATTTCAAGTGTTGATGTGCTGACAGCCTCCGAGTAGTAGTCTGCTAGTCCGCCAGACTTCAGTTTACATCACCATCTTTGACCTTGTTGTTGGAGACACATTGGTGGAATCTGTCTTACCATAAATTCTTGTTACTCTCAAGATAGATGTGGAATGAATAGTGCATATTTTTAATGGCTGGTCCTATTATTGGATTTATGATGGGACAATGCTATAGCATCAAACATTCATTCAATTATGTATTCAGAGGTGAGAAAAATAATATGTAACAAGACTAGTAGTAGGATTCCCATCATAACACAATCATATCTAGAAAATGCTTATAAATTTAAGAATTGGATCTCATCATAGCCTATATATGTCTGTATATAAAATTACCATCTTGAAAATTATTATTAAAAAGCAGGAGGTAGAAACCTCCACCAAATCTGTGTCCTTCCTGAACCCATCTTTTCAATGTGGCCAAGACTTGATGGGATGGACTTGATTCTGAAAGATATCATTGACATCTCAACAATCCACATGGCCATAAGGCTATGAATATTTCATCCCTACAAAATAATAATCTATTCAGAAGGGCTAAAAGACTATATTTGACATTTTATCAACAGCATAATTGAGTTCAGAATTAGTGACAAATTACTACAGGTTTTATATTGGCTATGTTGGACCAAAGCCCTGAGTGAGGGAATTGCCCATGGATCACTGCCACTAAACCATATGAACTTTGAAACAGCTCATTAACCCAGGTAGTTGTGCTTTCAGTAGCAGCCCCAGCAAGTGAAGCAATAAATGAAACAAGTCTTTGTTGCTTGGGTGGATGGTGTCATCTGACATCAAAGCAGGTTTGAATCAAACTTGTTATGTTGTGTGGGCCCTATTTGTGCTTGTTTTGTGACTTCAATAATGTATGTGATATTTCACATAATGTAAATTCACTGACCATCCCAATGTGGAAGCCTAAGTAGGCTTAACCCCGCTTGTCGCAACATAGCCTTATTAGGCTTGAATCCTAAAATTCCCCCCACCAGCAATAACTGCTGTCATTGATGGGTACCAGCTCTCTCTTCTCCCCTGTTGCTACCCTTGTCGTTCTAATGATCTTGCAAAGGCACAATAGATCTCTGATCCTGGCATGTGCGACATCATTTCTCATACCTTATGCATGGAAAGCTCAGCCAGATCTTTTGCCATCTTTTACATGCAAGACCACACACCACCCTACAACATCACCCCCAATGTGCCTGTCACTATAGAAACACTTTTGTTCATCTTAGCCACGGTATGTATTTATATTATTCCTTCTAATCACTACTTACAATCAACATTATCTAGCTTATAGTCAGACTCAGAATATTTGCTAAGAAGTTACATGCCCCTCCTGGTGTTCAGAACACATACATTGCAAGTTTCCGGATCAAGAAGGATTGTGTCTATGGCATCTTAAGCAGGATTTGGGATAGGACATGGACACAGTTGATCCAAAAATGGAGGAGGAAATGAGACAAGGACTCAAATATTCCTCAACTTGTATGCAATACACACCATTTAGTTTACATTCAAATGTTTGTTTGTAAATCTCAATCTTTACTTTTCTCGGGCGTTTTTCATGCTCGCTCTGTTTATTATGTTGATTATGATTATGCGCTTGTGGCGGCTCACTATGGATGTGTGGCACCACCCAAACCATGACAGAGGCCCGATGCTCTTTATGCTATTGATTTTGTGCTTCGACCCATGGCCACACGCAAACTAATAGAAGCCCACTATTTGGATCTGGAATTGGCAGATTCAGAATTTGATCTGTGCCCATACTCTACATACTATGGTCTGGCTGGACAAAATCAAAAAAGATAAATATGTAAACAAAATGCATATAAGACTCTATCCATAACTTTGTCATGCTCATGGCTAGTCTGATATCCAACACCTTATCATTGTTTTTTCACGATGCTCCCTTTGATAGCCTCAAGAAGACTCTCACAAGATTTTCGATAACATTCCCTACAATAAAGATATCATCAACATCATCATCGACATGAGCTGCCACATTATCATGGCTGGCAGATCTGCCCTCACACCCAACATACTAGTCTTGCTTATGAACCTTCAGGGGGTTTTGTGTGGTGCTCAATATGTTCTAGTTGGAGAATGCACCTTCTCAGAACAATGATCCCATGCGATGAAATATGTACAAAGGCTTCCAAACCTCATGATAATTGTTCTGGTGGTGATCAATGAAAACACAGACTACAAGTCACCGAAAAACTCTTCCAACACTTGGACCTTCTTCCACTTGATTGAAAAGAATCTCCACGAGATTGTGGGTATGGACTCAGAACAACCTCTTCCCCCAGGTGCTTGGATCATTATCGGAGGCCATAGCTAGGCTCAACTCCAATTGACCTTGATAGCACAGAAAGTATCTGTGTAGGCCATGGAGTATGTTTACATAATTTTTTTCAACTGTACATGCATTGACTTGGACTCATCAGCAAACTAGCCCTTAGCTGTGACAGATTGGCCAGAGATGGCCAGCTCATACAGCTCCCCAGCTCCCCCCAACAAGGTACCTAACTGGTTAGCTCATAGACTCTCTTCCCAGAGGTGGAAATGAATGTCAATGCTTCACGACGGCATTTCTAGAGCTCAACCCAAATTTGGAAACCCACCTATCCGATGCAATCATTCAAAGCCAGACCCCCTTCACTGTCAACTGGGAGGATTGTTCTGTGCATCAATGCTACCAATGGTGGCTAGAAAACATTGTTTTCTGTGGCCAAAAATGTCTGTATGACTCTGACTCTCAACGTGACAACACCTTGTCCAAGCCCCCGAAAATGCAATACCCAGCCCCTCAGGCTCCACAACTATACCCAGAGATTCAACCAGCCCTTCGTCGTTTTGAAGTACCAACCTACTGAAAGATACTACCAATTGCTGGCTTCCTGTCCATATTTCTTTTATGTAAATCAGTTGAGAGGTCATTGGGATATTTTACAAGTACATACCTCCAAAGAATGTCAGAGAACTGATAAGCAGGCATGTATGGCAGAGTGGAACACTACTGCTTATCTGGTTAGTTGCTTGGTGGTTACATGAAAGTGAGAGGGAAAAGTGTTATATTGGTGGCACCATAAGGGCTATCTATATATACATATATAGGAGTGGAGTGGAAGCGGAGCTGCAAAGGACTGGTTATAACCAGTCTTTAGTAGACCAGTTAAATATTTTCATAGGTTTATGAGTTTATTTCAAAATAGTCCATGTTAATCTATGTTAATCAACATACTACTTGAAAATGCTCATATCTCAGCCAGATGTTGATGGTATGACAATATTAGTGGCCCATATGAACACCAGGGGTGTCCCCTACCTCCGCTACAGCCATACCCAAGCTCTCCAGTCTCTCAGAAACCGGTCATCATGTTATTGTTGTCCTCATAAATAAGAGGACCTCATACAAGGCTCCTTTGGAGAATTTCTCTGCATGGGACAGGTTCATCTTGTTCTGTATGTACAATATATATAATAATTCAGTGTGTTGTTTGTGATACTTATTAGTTTCACAATTTTGAGACTAATAACCACAACCTTTGGCAATGACTGCAGCCTGCTCAATGCCATAAAAGCAAGGACCAGGTGAGTTTGATGACTGCATCACAACTCACAACTCACAACTCCATGCTCACGCTACCATGCCTCCTCAATGTCAAATTGAATCAGTGCAGGCCACAGCTGCTACTCCCCATGTTCCTGTTGTCCCACAGCTCTCACTTCTCTCTGGCTATCCTTCTGTCATGAAGAGGAGTCTCAGTAGGTCATTGTAATCGCCATCCTCCATGACAGTTCATTCAGCAGGCAGGAGGAGGTGGAAGTGGAAGAGGTGGAAAAGGTGGTAGTGTACTGGGCTCACATCACTAGTGTTTAAAAGTCTGGTTCAGTCTGGTCTTTTTGCTAAAAATGATGCAACCGGACCGAAACTGGTCTTAGACACATTGTGCATGTCCCTGGACTGCAACCGAACCATTTAGGACCAGTCCTAAGCAGTCCTATTAATTGTTAGGACCGGTTTTGACCGGTTTTTACAAAGACCAGTATGTATAGGGGCGGAATGTCCAAATCGGGCCTCGAAGTGGCTGTACCAAGTGTAGAGCGGACCCTTAGCTAATTTTCCATCAAATCTGCGTGTGAAACGACCTATTATTGTAATGCCTCTTACCACTGGGACTTGTCTTCAAGGCAGAGCATGTATTGGTAATGTGGACACTCCCTACTAATCTCATTGTAAACTAAGGAGGGTTGGAAATATGTCTCTTGCAATATTGTGTTGTCCAGTTCAATATTGGCAAGACTGGTGGCATGAGCATAGATGGGTGTGTTTAACAGATCCATCTCTGCTGCCTTGCTTGCTTGCTCATATTGTCTAGACAATGTCTTGTGCTGCTTTGCCTTTTCACAAGCCTGGTGCTCAGATGCATGTTTGCCATGACCATGCTTCTCTCTGAGAAATCAGTAATGAGCAAACCCAATGATAATTAGCACTGTGCCCACCAATACACTTTCTCAGTCGGTCAGTGTGCCCAACCAGTCCTAGTTACTTGGATCTGGGGTATATTACTGCTAGGAAGATGGGATGACATCTAGGAAGCACTGTGTTCAGTGGGGATGCAATTAGTGATCCAAGAAAACAAGGTTGAAGAAGAAAAAGACAAAGAAAAGAGGAACTTTGACAACACCTGCATAAATAAAGTAGCCAATGAGTAATAGAGTTGAGAAAAAAAAAACAGAGGGTAACATGGTGCCACAGTGATCAATCTGAGTGTTCAAAGCACTTATGGTGCAACAGTTACAAGATTTGTATGAGATATCATCAAACAATATGTATAACATGCAACTCACTGTCATGATAGATGTACTCTCACTAGGTGAGTTTCCTCTCATGGCCATCATGGAAGAGTACTTCAGAACAACAAGTGTCATTATGTGACTGCAGAATCCTGGGCCTTTCATTGAAATTCACTGGTACAGAGTGTTATCTCAAACTTGATGCATTGATGTCTAATTGAAGTGACAACTCCCAGTCTGAATCCGCCTAGAACCATATTTGATCACCAAAACCAACTCGCAAACCATACCTCAAAACATGGAATCCATCCTCCTATACTGCTCTCTGGAAACCAGTTCAATATTTTCCACGCTATACTTGTTGAACGGTGGGATTTATCCACCCCATTCTGAGGTGGGCCATTTCCTGTATGACTTTTCCACTTGTACAATCTCGGTCTACAGCCTCCCAGGTTGGATCCAAGTCACAATCTCTCAAATGTGTTCTGGATTCAAGTATTGGATGCCCTCTGATCAGGATCCGAGTGGAAATCTCTGCCCATTTAAAAGTGTGGATCCACTGCTGGATCAATTTGTAGGCATGTTCAATTCAAAAAAAATAGCGATTGAAACAGCCCAAGACCATTTGAGTAAGTTCAACATGGCTGAGATCTCCTACATCAACAGAGAGAAAGTCCAGCCAAGGTTCAGTTGAACTTGTAGAAAATAGGCTTCATAACACAAGTAAGTACTCAATATTTCAGGCTAATTCCATGTAGATTGATGAAATTGCATTATCAGAATGTGTCCATCTCATTACAGATTCTTTGCCAACCTATGAGAGGATGAAATTGCAAGAACTGGTAAGAGCATTGAAATACTAGCTAGTACTGACATTTTGACTTGTTTATCAGTTATGATTTGTTCACTCTTCTGTCGGGTTCCCACCAAGTTCCAAAAAGATAAGGTGGGATGCTGGGTTCAAGGCTTACGAGCCTTTTCCAGGAAGGTGAAGCAAGAAGGTGATATTACGCATTATAGAACTCTAATCTGCCCATTCCAAGACTTAGAAAAGGTGTTAATGACTGCACTCGCGAGGTGTTGATCTTCTGAACAGTCCGGCTCAGAACCGTGTAACTCCGATCTGGAATCAGTCATGGTCTGGGACTTGATCGTGGAGCTGGAGCTTCATCCTATGTTAAGAAACCAACATGAATACTCCGATCTGGAATCAGTCATGGTCTGGGACTTGATCGTGGAGCTGGAGCTTCATCCTATGTTAAGAAACCAACATGAATATGACAAAGAATCATTGAATCAGGCCTGGGCTTACCTGGTTGACCAGGTCAACATGTTCATGCAGAAATCCACCTTGGTTTATCAAGTCAACTTTGCCAAGCAGTTTGGAGACCTGGGACAGAACTGTCAGTGGATTGACAGCGTCCTGTATGCCTTACCTGCTGGATACAAAGGAAAGAAGGCTGCCCAATTCCAGTGTCTGTGGTAACTTTCTGGACGGAAAGAATGTAAAACCCAGAGTCCCGTTCTGGATAGATCCTCTGCTGGACTCAACATTCACTCCATCCACCAGTAGCAACCTATTGAGGTCAAGGGCTTTCGCATCTATATGACAAAGCCAGTACTCTAGAAGGCACACTGGTCCATCATGCTCCCCCTTCATCCCTTGGCATAAACCCTTCATGAGGCACCAGAATAATTAACTATGTCAACTGATTAAATAGGTGCATTGATCAAACTGTCACTGAAACATATCCTGAATATGCATATAATACTTCACTTGCTGATGTGTCATACCACTGTTTGCTTTAGCATCCTCTTCATTACTGCCTTTTTTTGTTTCCATCAGAATCTTCTAGATTATTCTCATCTTGTGTATCACAGTCAAGATTGACCCTTTTTGAATCCAAGAAGTCAAAAGTGACATGAAAATGGGTGAGTGCATGTTGTCTCTACAGCCACATAATAAGACAGAGCTGGGAAATGATATAACCTAATAAAGTTTGAGTCAATTTATTACCTCTCTAAGGGTGGCACCATCACATTTCTGGCTGCTTTCTGGCTAAACAAGCATCAACATTGAACATTGCTGTGACATCCAAAATATTGATGCTACTATGGATAAATTTACTTTCAAGATGTCCTTTGTAGTACTATACTTGAAGTTTAGTGAGAGGCACATGTTGACTACTGGTGACCCTATTCAGTAGAATTTTTGGCAAAAGACCAGCTAGCCAATGTGCCAAATTGCCACAACCGACCAGCCAACCAACATCGGCCAATGGAGTGAAAATCTCGGCAAATAACTGGTTGGCCAAGGCAACCTTGGCATGTTAAGAGCCTGCAGAATATCCAATCAAAGCAAGTTTTCCTGGATTTTCTAACTGAATTCACAATTCAGTGCAATCCTGCCAGAAAAATTAAATTCATTCACACACTGCGCTTTTGTGCAATGACTTCCAAACTACAACACCATCAACCCAGTTGAGGACTCCTAGGAGTTCTGGGAGGGAGAGTACTGGCAGGGATTCCACAAACTCCAGCCACTTGGTCGCTCGACAAGAGCTGCCCTCAAGATGTTACGATTCATAGAGGACCCCCATGTATTTTTCCCTTTTTCTTGTCTCCTTGTCTAAAGTGTAACCTCCTTCTCTCATCCTTTCATTGTACGATTAGTCATCTATATCATTCTTTGGGGTTCTATGACACCATTCTCTCTAGCCAATCATCTGTCATCTTTTTGTTTATTTTCTACCTATTTAAACGTCACATCCCCGATGTGTTCATTTCTCTAACTTTGACCTCCTCGAGTATCCTAGATACGTCGTGGAATCTACCTTGGGAACTTGAACCTTCTGTGTGACTTTGTCCTACACTTGAGTGGACGCTTCGACTATCAGGAACCTCATCATTTAGGTTACCAGAAGTCACCTCTTTGCACTAGCCTTAGAACCTCTGATCCCTTGATCCTCAGAGGACCTCGTCGTCCTGATCCCTTGACCCTCAGAACTTCCTTTGTCTCCCTCCCCTTTCGTCGTCCATCCCTCCATAGATCTCCCTCTCGAGGATACCTTTGATCCTACCTGGACCAAGCATAACACAAGACTCTTGCCTCTAGCTTTCCCACCTGGTATTGCTTCCATGCTTTGAACAACTTTTAGAGTGTCAGTCAGATGGTTGGGATTCTACAACCACTTCTGGAAAAAGAGGTTTGCACTGGAAGGCACTGGATGCTTTTCATTCCACCAGGTAGCCAGTTGCAAGGCTAATCCTCTGGGGAGCGCCATGCAATTGCAAGAAAATGTGTCTTCATTGTGGCAGAACAAAGTATGCACAATGTATCAGAACAGGTCTACATATTCTTCTCTGGTAGTCATCAAAGAGATCATCGGCCCTCACTTTATTGAACAACAAAGTTTGGTGTGGCATGGAGTTGACGCTCCCAAGAAGTGGTTTGAGGAGTGCTCTTTGATGAGTCATCCTAAACAGATATAATTCTTAGAGTTACTTTTATCGGCTCAAGAGCAGGCTCAAGCACAAAACTAGTCTGCAGACATTCCCAGGTTGAAGCAGATACCTACTCAAACATTTTTGAAACAGAACATGACATCAAGGAGAAAAAAGATATCTTTCAGCAATTGTTACATGTATCTATTTAGTGGACTCTGGATGTTAGTAACCTAAGTTGATTTGGATGTACCGTATGCTGGGATGAGACATATGATCATAGATTATCAACTCATTGTTCAAATGGTCCTGTAGGAAGGCTGAGTGGACAGCTTGACCCTGTTAGGCACTTTTCCCATAATGTGTTGCTTGCTGACCAAGAGATAATTTTTTCATTCAGTGCTAAACAAGATAAGTTGTTAACCTGTAAAGAGAAATGAAGCAGACTCCATACCTATACCTGGTTCTTACCTCAGGTAGAGCTTCCAGCCATGTGGGGCTCTGGTTTTCTGTTAGGGGGAACTGTCCATGCTCTCTAGGTGATCCACCACAGCAGACAGCCAAAAATAATCGGATTTGGTTTGGATGAACATAGATTTGAATATATACACCAGCATACCTCAAAATTTGTCCCAGGAGCTCCTTTGTAACTTACCTTTGTCAACTCCCACAGGAGAAGGCCCACAAATATTCTGGCATAATCTCCCAAGCAGAGGAATAATCGTTGTCAGCTGATTCTGATGGTTTTTGAGATGGTATTTCAGGAATCTTAATGAATGATTGTGCAACTAGTATTTTCAACTGTTCGAGTTGACTCTAATCACATCCCACCCCTGTTCTATTCCACAGAAAATAAGAGATTGACCCAATGTCAAAGTCACATAGAAGTCCTGTGAGGATCATTCTTGGAGTTGAGGAGGTGAATCAGTGTAACACCACAGGCCATGGTGCAAGCATTGGCCTTGGCTTTGAGCATCTTGATGGTTTTTTGGCATAAAACATGGTGATGGTGGCAAGGCTGGATTGGGTGGTGTGATTTGATGTATTGATGTACCAGGTTACTACTAGTGAATAACTCAATACAACTTGTGTATCACAGTCATTGATAGCATAGATCTCCTACTATGCATAGCTGCCACAGCATGAGTAGCCAATGCAAACACCATCGGTAACTATTGACAGAGTGCTTGACTATGATTGACAGCATCTTTGAATAAACAGTAGAGGAGGATGGCCAACCAGACATGTTCAAATGAGAGCATAAATATAAAGGGCCGAGTATTCTGGATACCATCATAATATGTCTGTTTGTCCTTGAAAATCTTGGGTAGTTTGTTTCACACTATTTGTCACAGCTGGCCCGGGTAGGGTCAGCTATAGACTTGAGGATAGGACGAAGCTAAAGGCTGAGGGTAAATGTCGAGCAGGCGTAATGTCTGGCGAGACAACTAAGGCTAAAACTAAGGAACACACCTGAGAAGGGCAGGAGGACTGAGGGGACGAAGGACGAAGGGTGTTCGAAAGTAGCTGAGAACTTTGAGTGGATTTCAAATAGCTCTAGCTTAGGGTGTTACAAAATAAGATGAGGAGTCTTAAGTACTACGACCAGGAATGCGATGGAATCACATGGAGGAGAGGAGTCATCCACAGTAAGGAATGAGTCAGAAGCTGTGGAGATCTAGACTATACAGTAAGGGAAGATAGAAGGCTGATGAAGCAATGGTGTCATCATGAGTCAGCAGGCACAAATTGAGATAGGGAACTATCAGATCAATAATAGGGAAGAGTAGGAATGGGGTTCTGAGAATAGCGGACCATCAGTGATGTGGAGCAAGCAAAATTGCCCGAGGTCTATGATACAGTGTGAATACAAAGTAAAGGTGATAGGGGAAGAATAGCGAAAGGGAAAAAAGAGATACATAGAGTGTCTTTGAGACAATCGTAACATTACCCCTGTTGTAGCCTTGGAGTCACTGACCCAAGTTTCAATAATCCTGTCCAGAATAAGAGTGTTCATCGTTGATGTTTGCATCCACAGCACCATTGTGAGTGTCCTCTTCATCGTAGTTATACCCCAGGGATGGAGGACGATCATTGATCGGACAGTGAGGGTATACAGGGCGAGGACGAGCGTGATGAGAGGAGGGAGTTCCTCAAGATGGGTGGAAGGGTTGGTTTAGCACGAACTCATCTATAAGAGGCAGATTGGTAGGAGGAACGAGAGGAAGATGAGGACGAGGAAGATGCGGACTGAGCTGGTTGTGCGATATGACGTCTAAGAGGACAAGCTCCTTGAGGATGTCCAGGTGCAACTTGGAGGCAGATAGGGCAGGTATAATGTGGACAGTCAATATGAACATGACTGAGATGCCGATAGGTGAAACAAGACCTGTTGAATAACCTATGACTGGGATCCACAGGGAGGTCGAGTTCTCTGGTGAGTCTGGCTTCCGCCGAGTTCATAGCAGCGTCTTCTGCTTGGGTCAGAGGTAGGGAGGATGCGGACGGGGTGGATACAATGGACAGGGGTGGGGATTGGTATGCGGGATCTGTATGTTCCAAATGTTCTTTGTTGCTCCCATGTACTGAGACTGAGTCAAAGACTGCCTCCATCTTGTCGATCTCTGCCTGGATTTCTTCAGGTCCGAATGGGGGAGACGGGGATGGAGAGGGAATGAGGGCGGGGATAGCGTCTACAGGAAAGAGGAGGATCGCTCGAGGACTTACAGCTTCTACCTCGGTGGGAATATAGACATGAAGGGGGGGATGAGGAAGGCTTGGAGGAGAGGAGGGCATTTGTGGAATGGTGAGGGGAGGGGAGTAAATGGTCATCTCAGCCAGAAAGTGATTGATATCTGTGATGAACTCAGTCATTCTGAGTTGGTGCATGGCTGAGAGGAGGTGTTCTTCTGTGGCCTTCTGCGTGGTAACGATCTGGGAAGAGAGGAAGGCGGCTTGGAAGTCGGAGGAATTTCTCAAGTTGGAAGCAATAAGTCCGAGGCGAGAGGTGTGGGTGAATGCATTATACAATGAATGAAGAGGGGATTCAACATCGGCGTAAGCATAGATGTCATGGGTGTAGCGGGCGTCCTGTAAGTAGGTGCAAAGCCTGCGTAAATCTTCAGGTGAAGCATTGTCCATTCTGATTTTACTGGCATAGAGTGGAACATCGACATATGATGCACAGTATTTCGAATTCCTCTTCACCCTCGATAAGATCAGGTGGTGGAGCAGGGAAGTTCGGGCCATGTACGGGGTTTTCATAATAGGGCGATAAGAGAGAAGCATGAAACACATTGTGAATGCTCCAGGTTTTAGGGAGGCGTAGCTGATAAGTGATGGGAGATAAGACCTGGGTGCCAGTGATGGTAAAAGGTCCTTCTCATTTCAGAGCAAACTTCTGGGAGGTGAGGTTTCATTTTGAGGTTTTTTGCTTCAAGCCAGACTTTGTCTCCTTTCGAGAACAGGGTAAATCCCCTACTGTTTCTAGCGGACATAACTTGACGAGCAAGTTCGTGTGCAGCAAGAGCTTCATCTCAGGCAGCAGAGAGGGCTTTGAGTCTGGATTCAATAGCACGGAGATTGGAATTGGCGATCACAGTGGGAAGAGGACAGGGTTCAAAACCCATCACAGAATGGGGGCGATGATTGTGGGTGAACTCCGCTTGAATGATCAGATCTGTCCATGTAGTGGGGCTGTCTCCACAAAGGATCCAGAGGTAAGTCTCGACCTCTTGGTTGACACGTTCGGTTTCCCCATCTGTTTGGGGATGATAGGTGGTGGAGAGGGAGAGGTTGTATCCGAGGATCTTTCCGAGTTCTTGTGCGAAGGAAGAGGCGAATTGTGGGCCACAATCTGAGATAATTTTATCGTAAAGTCTGAAGTGTTTGTATACTTTGTGAAAGAAAAGGATTGCTATCCCTTCAGCCATGATGGTTTTCTTGGTGGGACAGAGAATCACCCCCTTCATAAGCCCGTGGTCGACCACGACCAGTAAGGAATCAAATCCAGAGGAGGAGGGGAGATCAGTAATGAGATCGCAGGAGATCTGCTGGAAAGGGCGAGAGGAGGTCGATTTGATCGGCGTAAGGGGGGAAGCGGTGGGATGGGTGTTCGCCTTGCATTGTTGGCAAAGGGAACAGCCTTCGACATATTTGCGGACAAACTAGGCAAGACCTGGCCACCAGTATTCAGCGGCGACGAGCTGGCAGTTTTCAGATAACCGGGGTGGCCGGGGGAGGGATGGTCATGGGATCGAGCAACAATGTCGCGGTGGAGGGAATTTGAATCAGGGATATAGATGTGGTTTCAAAGCTATGTGTTAGTCCATTCCAGAATTTAGTTATATTATCTTGAAGGTCTTAGCACTGAACACTAATAGCTTACAATTAGTTGAAAATATCACAATTAGTCAGAAATAGTTGATAATGCTTATGATCTGAGGGTACCATTGGACCTTTAGTATGTAGTTGTGTTTTTCTTCCGTAAGTATTTGCAGTAATTTTCAATAAATGTTACAAATATGTTACAAATGTCAGTTATATTATCTTGGAGGTCTTAGAATGGAACACTAATAGTAGATAATCTATACAATTGGCTGAAAATATGACATTTAGTCAGAAATAGTTGATATTACGTGCAATTATCCATGTGGGGTATTCCCTGATGTGGTATCGATGATGCGGACAAAGAGTGAGGGAGGAAGGAGGGTGACATCCTCATTGTTGGCATCAAGGGAGATTTTATCAGGGCGACGAGATAGAGCATCTGGACCAGCGAGGTGAGTCCCTGGGACATGGGTGATTTTAAAATCGAAGTCGGCGAGGTCGAGAAGCCAACGAGCTTGGTGGCAGTTTAGATGTTGAGGGCTATGGAAGAAGGTGAGGTTTTTATGGTCAGTGAAGACCTGAACAGGAAAGGGGGAACCACGAAGGTATTGGTGCCATGCTTTAAGGGCACGAATGACTGCAAGCAGTTTGCGATTGTAGATATCGTAATTTCGTTCTGCGGGGATAAAGGATTGGGAAAGATAGGAACAGGGGTGCCTGTCACCATTGGAATTGGTTTGGAGAAGGATTGCTCCGGTAGCGTCATGAGAAGCATCGGTAGTGATCGCAAAGGGAGCAGAGAGGTCAGGGAGGCGAAGGACTGGTTTGGACAGGAAGGATCGTTTGAGATGATCGAAGGATGACTGGCAAGCGGCAGACCAGTTCCAAGGTTTTTTATTCTTTGTGAGGTCGATGAGGGAGCAGGCAATGTCGGAGTAATGGTCGATGAATCGTCGGTAGAAATTAGCGAAACCAAGAAACGAGCAAACAGTTTTGACTGTGGTAGGGACTGGCCAAGAGGCAATACCATCAAGTTTGACCGGCGGGTCCATAGCAAGAGTACCAGGTTTGACAATCATACCAAGGTATTCGACTTCTGCAGTGGCAAAATTGCATTTCTCTAGGCGGAGGTGGAGGTCGAGTTCTTCCATTCGTTGGAGGACTTGCTTAGTATGTTCCAAGTGTGAGATGTCATCTGGGGAGAAGATCAGGAGATCATCCATGTAAATGATGAGCCATCCTTCAGTGATCATGTCATGGAAGGAATCATTCATGAAAATGTTAGAAGGTGGAGGGAGAGTTATTCATGCTGAAGAACATGATGGTCGGTTCAAAGAGGCCTTTATGAGTGATGAAGGCACTGTTGTAACTCCAGCAAACGTCGAACTTGGTGAAGACTTTAGCTCCCTTGAGTTTATCGATGAGGTCGGAGACAAGGGGGAGAGGGTATGCGTCGCAGGTGGTGTGAGAATTGAGATATCGATAATCCTGACAGGGGCGTAGTTTGCCATCTT
Organism: Leccinum obscurum; assembly: GCA_038091815.1. Lineage (NCBI taxonomy): Eukaryota > Fungi > Basidiomycota > Agaricomycetes > Boletales > Boletaceae > Leccinum > Leccinum obscurum. Next base: position 3,634 of record JBBPPF010000069.1, on the reverse strand, counting down.
TTTTCTTTATGAAGAAGAAGGAGGATGCCTGGGGGGATTTGGAAGGTCTGATCTTCCCGCTGCAAAGATTCTTGTCAAGGAAGGTTTCAGTGGCCCTCTGTTCATCAGGTGAGAGGGGGTAGACCTTTCTGATCTTTGGTACGAAGGTATCGTCAAGTTGTATAGCGTGATCGTAAGGACGAGAAGGAGGAAGGCGAGATGAAGCTTTCTCAGAGAAAACCGAGGAGTAAGCGGCATATTCTGGGGGGGGAGTCATTTTTGGTTTGAGTTTCTCTGCTTCGACCGCAAGGTTGGTGGCAGTGGTGAGGTGGGCGACTAAAGGGGAACCTTTGGGGATGAAGCAGGAGCCGCATCGCATTACTCGACAGAGGACTTTGTTGACTGTAGCTCGTTCAAGGAACTGTGATTCTGTCTCGAAATTGAGAAAGCTATACAGCCTTCTATCGCGAGTAGGATATACTTCAGTGTGGTGAGGGGGTTTGATTTTTGAAGGCCAGTGGGTAGTTTTGTGGAAATGGGAATTGTGCCGCTTAAGATCGGCAACATGTAGGTGATATAGGTCCACAGATTGGTCTACAGATTCTGGGATGGTAAGAGTTTGTCTTTCCCAATCAATGGCAGGGTTTGCTTCCTGGAGCCAAGGGAGTCCTAGGATCACATTTTCGTTTCTACAATCCATGATGTGAAAGACAACCTTCTGAGTGATCTTCCCAATGTCCAGGAAAAGGGTAGTGGAAAAGAGGATGTCGCCTTTCCGGTTAGTGGATTGGTCGATGTTTCAGACTCAGATGGGGATGGAGAGGCGGTGGTCTTGAGGGAGGTTGTTCCTTTGAACAAAAGCCCAGTCGATGCAGGAGATTTCTGCACCACTGTCGATGAGAGTAGAAGTTTCGATGACTTTTAAGGAGTGCGAGGGTGTTACTAGAGAAACAGGAATCTTTATTGCTTTAGAGGAGGAAGATACTAGTACAGGTGCACATGTAGTGATAGGAGAACCTTGTGTCGAACGAGGTCTCCTTTTCAAAAATCCAGATTGAGGTTAACTCTTCCTACAACCTTCACTTCATCGTCATTGTCTTCATTGTCATCCAGGTAGGTCTTCTTCAGCTTTAGCGACTTTCCTAGTCATTTTCTTGAAGCAAGGGGCATTAGTCGCAAATATAGAGCAAGAAGCGGTGTTGTGTCCTGACTTCCTGCAACAAAGACAAAGTCTTTCTTTAAAGCATTGTTCCCTTTCCGACGGGGTGAGCTTTGGAATAATTGTGCATACAGCATCGACATCCATGGTGTTAGAGTCTCGTTCTCTAGTAGCATTGGTCGAGGTAGAGGTGAAGGGATTGGCGAAGAATCACCCTTTGTGTTGCTGGGAGGTGAGGAAAGCACAATGTTGTTGATTGTCGATCCTTTGAGCATGAGAGTACCACTTGGCGATGGTAGTAGGAACTTCCTCCGTGAGGTAGATTTTTGATTTTTCCGGATAAAGAGGGGGGAATACCTGACGAGAAGTAGTGACAGAGGGTTGATTCCTCGGTTACTTTAGTGGCATTACTGACATCAGCCGCAGTTTGCCATGTCACATCGGTGATATCAAATCCCTTCCACTTCACCAGGTACTTCAATTTGCTCCTTTTTACTTGTGATTCCAAGATCGACTCGACTTCCCATTCCAAAACACCTTCCTCATTGACGAGGACTGGGTTTGGTCTGACCACCAGCTGTCCGGACAGTGTGTCCAAGAATCGCTTCACAATATATTGACCATAGGTGAACATTTAACTCTTTTGGGCAGTTTTCATTTCACCATGCTGCCTCGAGATTCCAGAATCTTGTATGGTCCGATCCACTTTTGTGTGAGCTTCTTTGAGTCGTAGGGAAGATTGAGATGGTCAGTACTGAGCCAGACCTGATCTCCAATTGCATAGTCTGGAGCCTTGCTCTGTTTGGAGTCGCTGCCGCCTTCATTCATTCGGTGTTTCTACCAAAGCTTGTTCGACAAGCTTGTGAGCTTTCCCGGCTTCTTGTACAAAAGTTGCTGTCTACGAGTCCAACTTTGGGATTTCGAATCCCATACGCAGCATATAGTTCCATGTGACACTGAATGGTATGCTGCCAGTTGCCCATGTGACTGAGTTGTTGTGCTGGAACTCTGCAATTTTCAGGAAATCGACCCAGCAATCCTGTTCCTTTGCACAATATGCTCGGAGGTAACTGGCTAAGTCTTGATTGATCTGTTCATGTATGGAGATAGACCAGGATAGGGGTATCAAAGGAAACTTGTAATGTTCGACTAGACGAGAATCAATAAACATATTGGTCACTCCAGAGTCTAGCAAAGCTTTCATCATGACAACTGAAGAGGCTCGGCCAGGGGTCCAGAATGTAGTCCGAACTTCAAAACAATTTCAAGAGACCTATCAGCAAACTGACCTTTCCTTACCTTTACAGCTCCAGTGGTACTAGGGATCTCTAGACTCCCCAGCCTAACATTATGTTGCCTCCTAACCAGGACTAACTTCTAATTTGCCTGATACTAACGCTGATATCCCTAACTCAGCCTAACATTGATTTTCCTCCTAACCAGGACTAACCAATCTTTACCTCCTAACCCAGACAAAAAAAACATTCCCATGATTGACATCCATGATTACCCATTTTTTCCAATTTTTCCCACCACTAATTGCTCACTTACTTCTAATCCTGGCTTTGCCATTATTCCTAACCAAGACTAACATTGTTTTACCTCCTAACCTGGACTAATAAAAAATTGTCGCCTAACCCAGACTAGAAAGATATTCCCAAGATTGAATTCCATGATTGCTGATTTTTCCTGATTTTTCCCACCACTTTTTGACTTCACACGACACACAAGTCAAAATTGGTTATATCTCGGCTGTCTATGATCAGCATCGCGCGAAAACTTGCTCAGATGGCAGCCAGCAATCCACACTACATATTGTTTAGTGGTCTTGAACTGCGGATCTGCCGGGATCAGATGTGATAGCTACACCTTCTCAATGACAATTTCATTGAAAATGACATCTGACACTAAATTGGTTATATCTCGGCTGCCTGTGATCAGAATCATGTGATCCATGGCTCAGATGAAAGATAATCGTCCATACTACCTCCGATACAGCCACCACCAAGCGCCCAATTCCCACGGTACAAAGTTGCGGATCAGTTTCATGGTTAGTGTCTAGTTAGTACTTGGTTAGTGCCTGGTTAGGATCCTTCTTTGTTAGTTCTGGTTAGTGTGCCTGAAAATACTTTGCTAGTGTCTGGTTAGGATCCTATTTTGTTAGTTCTGGTTAGTGTGCCTGGACAAGCTTTGTTAGTGTCTGGTTAGGGGGTCATGCCTGGTTATGTCTGGTTAGTGTGCCTTGTCATGCTTAGTTAGTGTCTGGTTAGGATTCCTGCTTTGTTATGCCTGGTTAGGATTCATGCTTTGTTGTGTCTGGTTAGTGTGCCTGGACCAGCTTGGTTAGTGTCTGGTTAGGGGTCATATCTTGTTATGTCTGGTTAGTGTGCCTGGTCATACTTGGTTAGTATCTGGTTAGGATTCCTGCTTTGTTAGTTCTGGTTAGTGTGCCTGGTCATGATTGGTTAGTATCTGGTTAGGATTCATGCTTTGTTA
>JBBPPF010000068.1:0-39509 GCA_038091815.1 Leccinum obscurum | reverse complement strand
ACGGGGTAGAACGTCAACAAAAATTTCGTGAATAGCTAATATTACAAAATATGACTTAACATAAATGAGAGTCCGCACAATTCACACACGCAAGGTGCTGCGCCGGCAACGCCGGCCCTTTTCTAGTTACTTACTAGTATTTGCCTCGCACATCCCTCAGTCGTTCTACTACTCTCAACTGAGCTCTGATTGTCATGAGTCTTCATTCAGTTCAGAATTGACTTTGCAGAGCATGAGTGGGCATAAAAAGTCCTGAACGGTCATGCTGAGATCATTTTTGATTTGCTTGTCACCCAGGTAAGCAGTGCTTCGTTTGAGGTCAGAGGAATGGGGAACTTCGCATACACCTGTGCGAAAACTAAGAAGCGATATCCCGGGGAGCGGCACTGCACGTACATATTGTAACTCGTTTTGGAATTCGGTGGTCGGCAAGCAAAGAATGGGGGTATGAAAAAGTGGGTCGACAGATCTATAGGTGGCCTTCAAGGCGGACAAGGGCTCAGAACCAAAAAGAGCACAGGATGCTTCGTATTCGCGAACATTTCGTGCGTCGTGTGATGGCGCATGCGGAGGCAAAAAACGGCCGCGATTTTCATACAATGATACAACTTAGTAATGTTGTTCGTGATATCATCATCGAGGAGTCTGGTTGTGATGGTCAGTGTCAACGAGCTAAGTTACTAGGGAAAGTTTTCCTATTGCAGCGAGTTCTTGCTGTAGACCCCGTTCATTCTATCAGAAATGTGCACAGCGAATCTGCAACTGGCACCTTTAACATGAACCTACTCTGTGACAGGCACGGGCCCTTCGTATCCGAGTCTCAGTCTCATTTCACCCTACATCAATAATAGGTCTGTGACCTAACGTACTTATTATATCAGCATCATCATCAGACGCCAAGAATATGTCTCACAGACCTATTATTGATGTAGGGTGTAATGAGTCTGTGAGATACGTCGTAGGACCTCTCAAAAAGTGCTGCCAAGGGTGCTCACAGCACCTACTGCAGAACCCCCATTACTCAGAACTTGCCCACAATGATTGCATTCCTCCGTGCTCTCAGACTTCACTTCCTGACACTCATGTGCATGAATCCACCCAATCAATTCTCTAGCCCGGCTTCTCCCCTCCAACCACCACCCGACTCGCATTCGCATTCATCACCGTCTACCATTGAATGCGAACATGTCTTTGTAACACGTGCGTAACAATTTTGTGCTGGTATCCCTGGAGACATCACAAACACGCCTGTTCAGTCATACGTGCCACGAATGTAGCGTCTGGCCTCCGTCGCATGCCAGCAGGCTTCCATGTCATTGTAGAAGTCGATGGGAGGACCATACAAACATTCAACAAACCTGTGTCGACAGCGAAGGACGTCGTAGAATGGGATGAAGAAATCCTCTTGTGCGTCATCCCTTGCTGAATCTCTACTACTTTCATTGAATCGGTGCCAAAGGCCATCGGATCGATCATCTTCAATTTCGTTCAGTGTCTACGCATCGTTCGAGCTTGGACCGAGGCTAGGAAACGGAGAATTGCTCTGTCAATTCAAGAGTACTGTAGGAAAAGTGTCCCATCATCGGAATGAACACCTTCAGTGTGAGCAACTCCTTTGTCTACCACACTCTTCTTTACATCTCCACGTAGTCATCGACTTTACAGCGCAGAAGGATGATATAGATATATTACCGTTGTGTTCGTCCCTTCGTATCATCACGGAGCGACGCATTTGTGGTACGAATGAATCCTGTCCCAGACTCAACGTAAGCAGATTGTTCATGGTGCTATAGTCACTTCTGAATTGATGGCAACAGCTACCGGAGTCACGCGAAATCAACCCGCTAGAACAACTCACTGACGAGGGACATCGTGCTCTCCTGCGTTACCGGCAGCGGCAGGACCAAATGGATCTAGACGCAGCGGTCCAGACTTTCCAACGTGTTCAAGAGATTTGCCCCATAGATCACCCCAATCGCTCAGCCGTTCTATTCAATTTGGCCAATGCCAAGTTCATCGACTGCCAAGCCAACAATCGGTTCCTTGCCTTAGATGTGCCAATCGGATTGTATCGGGACGCTCTACTACTTCGGAGCAAAAATCATCCGGATCATTGCACAACGCTACTGGAACTTGGTCTCGCGCTACTTGCGCGGTTCCAGAGGCGAGGGTTCGATTCTGACAGGGAGGAAGCAATGGATTTACTGGGAGGAGTGGTGGACGTCTCCAGGGCAGAAAGTTATGCATACCGAGCAGGACTTTTCGGATTGCAGATGGCCGAGGCTTCAATATCGGTGGAGGCAGGAGACGCCGGATCCTCACTGGCAGAGCAGGCAAATGACGACGATCTGATACAGAGGGCACGGGACTGCCTACAGAACATGTCATACTGGGATCCTGGCCGACTTGCAATACTCGATCATCTTGGGGTTATTTTATCTCTACAGTTTGAACGCAATGGGGTACTTGCTGATATCCACGAGGCAATTTCAATGCTCGAGTCTGCCGTGGGTCTTTGGCGAAGTCATCCTGACCATCCTCACAGGGACATGCCGTCCCTGCTAAACGACCTCGGGAACTCATTATCTCGTCGCTTTGAGCGTCTCGGGGACCTCGCGGATCTAAACAGGTCCATCTTGATGAACGAGGAGGCTGTCTGTCTGACACCCGACGGCCATCCAGACAAGCTAGCTTTCTTGAACAGCCTCGGGGGCTCATTATTTCGTCGCTTTGAGCGTCTCGGGGACCTCGCAGATCTAAAGAGATCCATCTCGATGTTTGAGGAGGCTGTCTGTCTGACACCCGACGGCCATCCAGACAAGCCAGCTTGCTTGAACAACCTCGGGAACTCATTATTGAGTCGCTTTGAGCGTCTCGGGGACCTCGCGGATCTAAACAGGTCCATCTCGATGTTTGAGGAAGCTGTCTGTCTGACACCCGACGGCCATCCGGCGCCAGGTCGGTTGAACAACCTCGGGACCTCGTTATTTCGTCGCTTCCAGCGTCTCGGCGACCATGCGGATCTAAACAGGTCCATCTCAATGTTTGAGGAGGCTGTCTGTCTGACACCCGATGGCCGTCTGGACAAGCCAGGTTGGTTGAACAACCTCGGAAACTCATTGTTGAGTCGCTTTGAGTGTCTCGGGGACCTCGCGGATCTAAACAGGTCCATCTCGATGAAAGAGGAGGCTGTCTGTCTGTCACCCGACGGCCATCCGCAGAAGCCAGGTTGGTTGAACAACCTCGGGAACTCACTATTTCGTCGCTTTGAACGTCTCGGGGACCTCGCGGATCTAAACAGATCCATCTCGATGTTTGAGGAGGCTGTCTGTCTGACACCCGACGGTCATATGCGCAAGTCAGGTTGGTCGAACAATCTCGGGAACTCGTTATGTCGTCGCTTTGAGCGTCTCGGGGACCTCGCGGATCTAAAGAGATCCATCTCGATGAACGAGGAGGCTGTCTGTCTGACACCCGACGGTCATCCAGACAAGCCAGGTCGGTTGAACCACCTCGGGAACTCATTATTTCGTCACTTTGAGCGTCTCGGGGACCTCGCCGATCTAAATAGGTCCATTTCGATGAGAGAGGAGGCTGTTTGTCTGTCACCTGACGGCCATCCACAAAAGCCGACTTGCTTGATCAGCCTCGGGAGCTCATTGTTTCGTCGCTTTGAGAGTCTCGGGGACCTCGCGAATCTAAACAGGTCCATCTTGATGAACGAGGAGGCTGTCTGTCTGACACCCGACGCCCATCCACACAAGCCGGCTTGCTTGAACAGCCTCGGGAGCTCATTATCTTGTCGCTTTGAGCGTCTCGGGGACCTCGCGGATCTAAACAGGTCTATCTCAATGAAAGAGGAAGCTGTCTGTCTGACACCCGACGGCCATCCAGACAAGCCAGGTTGGTTGAACAACCTCGGGAACTCATTATCTCATCGCTTTGGGTGTCTTGGGGACCTCGCGGATCTAAACAGGTCCATCTCGATGTTTGAGGAGGCACTCTGTCTGACACCCGACGCCCATCCACACAAGCCAGCTTGGTTGGACCACCTCGGGAGCTCATTATTGAATCGCTTCGAGCGTCTCGGGGACCTCGCGAATCTAAACAGATCTATCTCGATGTTTGAGGAGGCTGTCTCTCTGACACCCGACGGCCATCCACACAAGTCGACTTGCTTGAACAGCCTCGGGAGCTCATTATTTCGTCGCTTTGAGCGTCTCGAGGACCTCGCTGATCTAAAGAGGTCCATCTCGATGAACGAGGAGGCTGTCTGTCTGTCACCCGACGGCCATCCAGACAAGCCAGGTCGGTTGTTCAACCTCGGGAACTCATTATCTGGTCGCTTTCAGCGTCACGGCGACCATGCGGACATTGTTAAGTCCATCTCCATGATGGAGCAGGCAATAAACTTCACTCCCGATGGCCATCCCAACAAACCAAGCATGTTGATCGGCCTTGGGAAGACTTTCTATATCCGTTTTGAGTACTCTCATCATTCTTCTGATCTGTCTGCTGCTGCTTTCAATTTTTCAATTGCCACTCGTGCGTCCATCGGTCCTGCTTCCGCCCGCTTTCGTGCCGCTCGCGTCTGGATTTCCTGTGCGCAACTTCAAGGAAATATCACGGCTCTCCTTGATGCATGCGCTTCTTCTCTCGACCTTCTCCCACAATTAGCATGGCTCGGACTCCCAGTCACCGAGCGTCATCGTCTACTCGTTGAAGCAGCTCATGTCACAAGTCACTCAGTTGCCGTTGCTCTTGAAGCTGGTCATCCTGCACTGGCTGTCGAGTGGCTCGAGCAAGGTCGTTCCATTGTCTGGACTCAGTTCCTGCAGCTTCGCACTCCAGTTGATGACCTGGCTCACCACCATCCTGACCTTGCTTGTCAGTTCCGACAAATCTCGCAGGAACTAGAACATGCTAGTATTCGGGACACTGCCTCATCCTGCCTGCCAGCACATATTCCAGTCGCTGACACTCGATTGCTCGAGAATGACATCCAAAGACATCATGATCTTGCACTTAGACGGGAGAATCTCCTTCTTCAGATACGATCCTTGCCAGGTTTCGACCGATTCTTGCTTTCGAAGACAATCAAGCAACTTTCTGCCTTGGCCATCTTCGGACCAGTCGTTTATCTCACAGCCAGCAAAGAAAGATGTGATGCACTGATCGTCATGGCGGAGTCGGAGAGGGTCATCCATGTACCCCTCCCTGAAATTTGCTATGTTCATGTGAAAGCCTTGCGAATAATGCTCCGCGAGCTGCTCGAGCAACATCGTCTTGTTTTGTCCCGCGATGCCCTCTACGAACTCATCCCCTGTGAAGATAAAGACGTCTCGAAAAAGTTTATCGATTCGTTGCTGGATGGAGATTTTGCTGATGGTAGTGACCGGGCAGCGAAACTGGCAAATTCACAACGATCCGAAGAATATACTCCGAATCAGTTGTACCAGTTCATTCTGAAACTCCTTTGGAATGAGGCTGTAAACCCCGTTCTTCAGGCACTCGGCTTTTCGGTAAGTCGTTGATATAACGTCTCGTTGTTGATCTATTCTGACTCCAGATTAGAGTCCGCCATCTGGCACTGATAAAATGACCCGTATTTTCTGGTGTCCGACTGGTCCTTTTTCCTTTCTACCCATACACGCTGCCGGCCTTTATCACACAGCTGAGCCGGGCACAAAACTTTCTGATTTCATTATATCTTCCTATTTGCCGACTTTGACTTCGCTCGCATCGTCACCTCAGAATACCTTGCATGACTCTTCTTCCAAACTTTGCCTACTTGCCGTCCCTCAGCCACCGACAGATGGACTCAATCCACTGTATTCGGTGAAGCACGAGATCGATTCCATCAGAGAATTATGCAACAAATCCCCTTCGGTAACCCTCCAGAACTCTAATGGCACTGTCGAAGACGTCACGGAGAAGTTGAAGAATACCGACTGGGTCCATTTTGCATGTCACGGAATACAGGATCCCTTGAAACCGCTCGATAGCGGTCTATGCCTCGCCAACCATCATCGCTTGAAGCTCTCGGACATTATGCAGTTATCCCGCCCCAAAGGTGGACTCGCATTCCTTTCTGCCTGTCAGACTGCGCAAGGAGATGAGTCGTTGTCGGAAGAATCCGTTCATCTTGCAGCTGGGATGCTTCTTGCCGGGTATGGTAGTGTCATCGGGACGATGTGGTCGATAATGGACAATGACGCGCCAAAGGTGGCGAGGGACGTGTACGAGCACCTCTTTCGAGATCCTGGCCGGGCTCCTGACAGTACGGAGGCGGCAGTAGCATTGCACTGCGCCGTCCAGAAACTTCGCGACTCTGGCGCTCCCTTCACTTCTTGGGTTCCTTTCATTCACTTTGGTAGATGACCCTTTGGTCTCGGGCTCGAAGACGAGTGTTTCAGCATGACTTCCCCCCAGGCTGTGCTACTTTTTACTTGTACGAACTAGTTTATTCAACGAACATGTTTATAACGATGGAGAGGACATAATGGTAGTATGTTGAAAAGCACAATGTGAAGGGAGGCGAGAACAAGTGACTTGGAGTACTTGTTGCGAAGGGCGAAGAAACCACCAACGACAGCGATTGCTGAAACAGTGTCCTCGTTTCAGAGGTAACTTAGTAGGATCACTTAAATCTCGTCCAGATATGGCAAGAGATCCCAGAAAGTACAAAACAAGTCAAGTTGCACGACCCAGGTTGTTATATATTGCCACCGTCTAACCTTGTCATTCCCACGATTAATGCTCTGTAAACCTGTCCCCTACGGGTCCAGGAATATTTGCACGGAATTATTGATGGAGATCCATCCTCGACGTCCGAGAGTTCAAATCAACTGTAACCGGGTATGCCTAAAATTACTCATTTCTAGGCTAGGTCGGATGAAAGAGGGATAGAAGGGTACCTTCCTTCCAATCAGAGCCGCGCAGTGCTACATAAACGATGAGGATACCTTCATTACTGAGTCGATCGCTTCAACATGGCAGGGAAACTTGAATTCAGTCCGAATGTTTACTCCGAGGTCATAGAGTATTGTTCATGATTTCAGCGTTGCGCGGTTTGTCGGACGCTTGAATTTATTGAGGCTTCGAATGTCCAGATGTTTATATGACCTAGGATCAGATCCGAGTCAGACTTCGACACTGTGGTGACTGGTCAAAGATAACATGTGGCAGTAAAACCACCCACATTTGACCGTGACGACGACGTGGCTTCTCAAGAGAGACTTCAGCGAGTTCAATCCATAACATCAAGTAAATTGAACCTCAGACTCATTTCGCTTCTACTATCTGCAAGTCATGGTGCGACTCGTATGTATGTTACCTCCGGATTCAATACTCCGCTGCATGGTTGGTGATATCGGTCCAAATTGTCCAGCCTAGTCTTCGATTTACAATGTACATGTACTAATGTTCATCCCGAATTCGACGCTCAATAATGCCCACACAGCCTGGCAGGGCACGACTCGATAACAAACTCGGTGAAAGCATCGTCGGCTTCACTCACCACAACCTTCCTACAGGTTCGCTGCTTTTATGGGTGGAGAGACCGGACGTTGAGAAGGCTACCAACGTTACCGGATGATGCTAGATGACGACGACAGACACGACGTGACACTGCTGCAAACCAACACGCTGATAAAGTCATTCCAACCTTCGAAACAGTCTAGACCCCCCTCTGGACCGTCTGGACCAGACGGCGAAAGGCCATGTGGATCAAACTTAAAATACCGTACGGACGAATGTGGTCTCCGAATCCCGCCGGAAGCGGATGCCGGAAGTAGATCGATTCGACGTACGCTTCTTCCCACTTTCTCCCTCCCCCTCACGGTGACTACTGCTTCAACTCGACACTTCCACAGTTTCTTCGACGACACGCTCACACTTGGAATCCAAAAATGGAGACAAACCAGACCGGCGGTTTTGAAAACATCCGAGAGAAATTTGGCCGCTTCAGGATCCTTATCGTTGGGCGGGCGAACGCTGGAAAGACGACTATTCTCCGCGCGATTTGTAACACCACCGAAAACGAAAACCCGGAGGTCTATGATGGAAATGGAAACAAGGTTTGTGTCTGGTTCGATGCATGTGGATGACTGGTTTACCAAACCGCGCGACTAGATTGATTTGATCAAGGTCGAGGGATCCACAGGGGTGAGTATCACTACATACTGGACTAGGACATGATGCACATCTGTACAAATGCACGCTAGCGCGGAATGCACGATATCGAGAATGAATTGATCTTCCGGAGCAACAACAATTTCGTCTTCCATGACTCGCGGGGCTTCGAAGCTGGTTCCATAGATGAATTCAAACGATTGAAGGAGTTCATTGCTGATCGTGCAACCACGACAAATCTTAAGAAACGGATTCACGCCATCTGGTAAGACCTTGAACAGTGCGGAAGGTAGTCGTTGACTAGTTGTTACTTTGTATACTAGGTACTGTATCCCAATGGATAAATTGGAGCGGGCAATCCAACGCTCTGAGGAAATGTTCTTTGATGAATGTGATACCAGAAATGGTGAGTTCATTTTGAGAAGGTTTCTTCGAGCTCACAACGTGTCCAGTGCCTGTTATTGTGTTGTTCACCAAGTTTGATGCATTACTGGCTGTAGCCATGAGTGGACTATCCCTTGCGGATCGAAAGCTGACACGAGAGGAGAGGATGGCGAAGGCACATGGACTCGTGGATGGAATTTTTGACAATGCTAATATATGGGGTCGTCTCTCTCAATTGAAATATGCACCAAAATGTGGAGTCCGGATTGCAGGTATTATTCTGTTTTCAGATAAATGATTCAGCTCATGCAATTTGCATCCAAGGGATGCACAACTCAAGTGAGGGATGTAGCATACTGCTGGAAAATACAGCAGAAGCTCTGAATGAGGAAGCTTTGCAAATGCTATTTGTTACTGCCCAACAAACAAACTTAGCACTGTGTATCAGATATGCAGTCCGAGGGTAAGTACTGAGATTTGAATATTCTTGAAAGGCTAATGCTATAATGTAAAAAAGTGTTATATTGGATATCAACAAGCTGTATCAATCAGCACTTCCTGTACACAGCATGGACACTATAAATCCTGCAAGATTGGCAAGATGGTTTGCACACTTTTGGGTGAGATGGTATTCATTCAAATTAACATAAGCATAAAAATTGAATTATTTTCATGCCACTGATTGAATTATAGAATGTCAGTTGTCATTCCAGAAAATGCATAACAATTGATGTAACTTATATGACTTTATTCTGCTCTGCAAATGACAGTATGTGAGTTGTGCATTATAGAATGTGCCAAAGAGTGGTGATGCTGATGATGCCAACTGTTCATTCATTCAATTCAATTCTACAAATGACAGGGAGTGAGTTGTGCATTGTGGAATGTGCCAGAGAGTGGAGATGCTGATGATGCCATGTCCATTCATTCTCCATCTGCTCTCCAAATGACAGACAGTGAGTTGTGCATTGTAGAATATACCAGAGAGTGGTGATGCTGATGATACCATGGCTGTTCATTCTCTATTCTACTCTGCAAATGACAGGGAGTGAGTTATGCACAATATGTGGAATGTGCTAGAGAGTGGAGATGCTGATGATGCCATGGTCATATATTCCCCATTCTGCTCTGCAAATGACAGGATGTGAGTTGTGGATTGTAGAATGTGCCAGAGAGTGGTGATGCTGATCATGATGCCATGTCCATTGATTTTCATTCTGCTTTACAAATGACAGGCAGTGAGTCATGGATTGTGGAATGTGGGAGAGTGGTGATGCTGATAATGTCATGTCCATTCATTCTCCATTCTGCTCTGAAAATGACAGGGAGTGAGTTGTGCATTGTGTAATGTGCCAGAGAGTGGTGATGCTTATGATGCCATGTCCGTTGATTCTCCATCCTGCTCTGCAAATGACAGGGAGTGAGTTGTGCATTGTGAAATGTGTCAGAGAGTCGTGATACTGATGATGCCACATCCATTCATTCTCCATTTTTCTCTGTAAATAACAGTATGTGAGTTCTGCATTGTGGAATGTGGCAGAGAGTGGTAATGCTGATGATGCCATGGCCATTCACTCTCCATTTTTTTTTTTGGCAAATGATAGACAGTGAGTTGTGCATTGTAGAATGTGGCAGAGAGTGGTGATGCTGATGATGCCATGTCCATTCATTGTCCATTTTCTCTGCAAATGACAGACAGTGAGTTTTGCATTGTGGAATGTGCCAGAGAGTGGTGATGATGATGATGCCATGTCCATTCATTCTCCCTTCTGCTCTGCAATGACAGGAAGTGAGTTATGCATTGTGAAATGTGTCAGAGAGTGGTGATATTGATGATGCCACATCCATTCATTCTGCATTTTTCTCTGCACATAACAGTATGTGAGTGCTGCATTGTGGAATGTGGCAGAGAGTAGTGATGCTGATGATGCCATGGCCATTCATTCTCCATTTTTCTTTGCAAATGATAGACAGTGAGTTGTGCATTGTAGAATGTGGCAGAGAGTGGTGATGCTGATGATGCCATGTCCATTCATTCTCCATTCTGCTCTCCAAATGACAGACAGTGAGTTGTACATTGTGGAATGTGGCATGGTGATGTTGATGACATTATGTCCATTGATTCTCCATTCTTCTCTGCAAATGACAGTATGTGAGTTCTGTATTGTGGAATGTACCAGAGAGTGGTGATGTTGATGACATATGTCCATTGATTCTCCATTCTGCTCTGCAAAGGCAGTGAGTTGTAGATTGTGGAATGTGGCAAAGAGTGGTAATGCTGATGATGCCATGGCATTCATTCTCCATTTTTCTCTGCAAATGACAGGCAGTGAGTTGTGCACAATGTGTGGAATATGCCAGAGAGCAGAGATGCTGATGATGTCATGTCCATTCATTCTCCATTCTGCTCTGCAAATGACAGGAAGTGAGTTGTACATTGTGGAATGTGGCAGAGAGTGGTGATGCTGATGATGCCATGGCCATTCATTGTCCATTTTCTCTGCAAATGACAGACAGTGAGTTTTGCATTGTGGAATGTGCCAGAGAGTGGTGATGATGATGATGATGCCATGTCCATTCATTCTCCCTTCTGCTCTGCAATGACAGGAAGTGAGTTGTGGATTGTGGAATGTGGCAAAGAGTGATGATGCTGATGCTGTCATGGCTATTCATTCTCCCCTCTGCTCTGCAATGACAGGAAGTGAGTTGTGGAATGTGGAATATGGCAGAAAGTGGTGATGATGATGATGATGCCATGTCCATTCATTCTCCATTCTGCTCTGCAATGACAGGAAGTGAGTTGTGGATTGTGGAATGTGGCAAAGAGTGGTGATGCTGATGCTGCCATGGCTGTTCATTCTCTATTCTGCTCTGCAAATGACAGGAAGTGAGTTGTGGAATGTGGAATGTGGCAGAGAGTGGTGATGCTGATGATGCCATGGCCATTCATTCTCCATTCTGCTTTTCAAATGACAGGCAGTGAGTTGTATATTGTGGAATGTGCTAGAGAGTGGAGATGCTGATGATGCCATGGCATTCATTCTTCATTTTTCTCTGCAAATGACAGGTAGTGAGTTGTGCACATTTTGTGGAATATGCCAGAGAGTGGAGATGTTGATGATGCCATGGCCATACATTCTCCATTCTGCTCTGCAAATGACAGGATGTGAGTTGTGCATTGTGGAATGTGGCAGAGAGGGGAGATGCTGATGATGCCATGGCCATACATTCTCCATTTTGCTGTGCAAATGACAGGGAGTGAGTTGTGGATTGTAGAATGTGGCAGAGAGTGGTGATGCTGATGCTGATGATGCCATGGTTATTCATTCTCCATTCTGCTCTGCAAATGACAGGGAGTGAGTTGTGCATTGTGTAATGTGCCAGAGAGTGGTGATACTGATGATACCATGGCTATTCATTCTCCATTTTTCTGTGCAAATGATAGACAGTAAGTTGTGCATTGTGGAATGTGCCAGAGAGTGGTGATGCTTATGATGCCATGTCTATTCATTCTTCATTCTGCTCTGCAAATGATAGTATGTGAGTTATGCATTTTGAAATGTGTCAGAGAGTGGTGATACTGATGATGCCACATCTATTCATTCTTCATATTTCTCTGCACATAACAGTATGTGAGTTCTGCATTGTGGAATGTGGCAGAGTGTGGTGATGCTGATGATGCCATGGCCATTCATTCTCTATTTTCTTTGCAAATGACAGATAGTGAGTTGTGGAATGTGGAATATGGCATAGAGTGGTGATGCTGATGATGCCATGGCCATTCATTCTCCATTCTGCTTTGCAAATGACAGGGAGTGAGTTGTGCATTGTGTAATGTGCCGGAGAGTGGTGATGCTGATGATACCATGGCTATTCATTCTCCATTTTTCTGTGCAAATGATAGACAGTGAGTTGTGCATTGTGGAAGAGTGGTGATGCTAATGATGCCATGTCCATTTGTTCTCCATTCTGCTCTGCAAATGACAGGAAGTGAGTTGTGCATTATGGAATGTGCCAAAGAGTGGTGATGCTGATGATGATGATGCCATGTCCATTCATTCTCCAACTTCTCTGCAAATGACAGACAGTGAGTTGTGCATTGTGGAATGTACCAGAGAGTGGTGATATTGATGATGCCATGTCCATACATTCTCCATCCTGCTCTACAATGATAGGCAGTGAGTTGTGGATTGTGGTGATGTGCCAGAGAGTGGTGATGCTGATGAAACCATGTCCATTTATTCTCCATTTATTCTCTGCAAATGACAGGCAGTGAGTTGTAGAATTGTGGAATGTGCCAGAGAGTGGTGATGCTGATGATACCATGTCCATTTATTCTCCATTTATTCTCTACAAATGACAGGGAGTGAGTTGTGGATTGTGGAATGTACCAGACAGTGGCAATGCTGATAATGCCATGTCCATTCATTCTCCATTCTGCTGTGCAAATGGCAGTTTGTGAGTTTTTTGTCAGGGAAGAATTGAGCATTCTTAATGCTAATGATACAATGATTTTGTTCAATTTCACCACAACAGTCAGTAAGTTATAGATTATTTGATCTTTTTTTAACCAGCAATTTACATGTTTTTTTTTTTGTTCTGTCTTTATTTCATTTATAGCAAGTATGTTATTCATCATATCTTCATATGATGGATTCATTCACATCACTGATCTCCATCTTCAACTACCTTTGTCTTATTTTATTCAGCTGGTGAGCTTTCTCTAGTATACAACAATATATTCTTATCATTTATCTCATTATGTGACATTTCTCAAAGACTGTGAGTTATATTTTACTAGCAAAGTTATGGTGACATTGTAACTGTTCATTTTCCAACAATTATAGGAGGTATATTAAACATATTGACACATTATCATCCCAATGAGCAACCTTTTGAACTCCTCACAGATGGTAGGCAGTATATTGTTTTCATATTTTGAATCATTTTGTTTACTAATCATTTAATTATTTCAAGGCTGTAAGTTTAACAGTCTATATCATTTTTAACAGCATACATCACACATATTGTATATTTGCTTAAAACTTTTTCTTTCTTATAGGATGTAAGTTCCTTGCTGCTATTTTAATTTCTGATCTATGATATTTCATTTCAATTTCAGTCAGTAAGTCTTTATCATGCAAATTCAATTTTGAACCATATTCTTATTCTTATTTATAGAGAGTGAGTTTGTTTTTATCATACTTTTTCTTTCCAGACTTCCATTCAATTTGTTATTATTGTTAGATTATTCACAATCAAACTGTATGTGAATTAATTATATTATCCTTTGGTTATATCATTTTATCATTCAGTCCAATATCCATGTCACAGATGCTTCCATTCTGAAGCCTCATAGTTTTGTACATTCTTCATTAATTTCATTGTGTATTCAAATAAAACTGTAAGTTATAGATGAATTTGGGTACATGGAAGAAAATCCTTCTGGCCAACATTGGTATATATATTTTTTGAAACAAAAACCTCACAGAATGTCCTCTTTGATGGCTTTGCAGATATACTCCTCATACTGGAGCATTCTTTCTATCTGTTCCATCAAAAGGATTCTCAACCACTTCAATCTGCTGCTCAAAAGTACAAGGCATCAAACATATCCAAGGAGGTGAAATCAGCTATGAAGGAAGTCTTTAATCAATATGGCAAAGTAACCAAAGAAGAAAAAGTAGAGATGATTGTGAATGTCATTCTTCAGAATCGGATGAGTATGTCAGCTTAGCATATCTTTAATTTTTCATTTAATAATCATCTATAAAAGTCCCTTAGAATCTGGTATGGAATTCAGAAGACTCAGAACATCATCTTTTTTGAAGAAGTAGAAGACAAAGAGCAGAGAAAAAGTAGTTGAAACAGCCAAGAATCTATAGAAATGTACTCAGTCATGTTGTATCTGTGCATGTTAGTGAGGAATGAAATTTTTGTGTGGAGAATCTGGAGGTGTGAAGCACAAATATTGTGTTTATATCACAAGATAAATTCACAGCTTCTTGTCCAGACTCCAGAATAAGCATAAGTCCCTATTTCATCCCAATTTTTATGTCCACTTGAAGGAGCATAGATGGCAGCAAGAGATGAACATCTCTTTTAAAAATTGGGACCTGGAAGTCCCAGCATTCAACAATGAAAATTCTTTGCATATTGAGGGCAATACAAGATGATTATATGCAGACCTTTTTTTGGTTGCAAATACAGCAACTCGGAAACTCCATCTCCTTCATGTAAGTTGTAGACCCACACAAAACTAGGAAGATGCATCATAGTATCCACAAGGTCACACATTATGGACACAACTGTAAGCACACCTCCAAGTCCCACTCCTCTCTGCATTGAAGAAATGTACAGTAGGATGGGGACAATGGGAGATGGTATGGTGTCAGCAATACCACAGTACCACAACAACAACAATGTGTCATGGTGAAACAACAGGAAATCAGGGATGAAAATTTTGGACATGGATACAGTGTCAATAACACCACAGTATCGCAACCACGATGAGGATAGGAGGACAGGGAGACAGCAGCAACACTGCAGCCGACAGTTAATATGTAGGTTATCTTATCACACTGTGGAGCAAAGAGGCTCCCTGAAGGTGTATGGAGCCCTGGTCAACTCTTTCCTGTGCTCCTGAGTCCATCTTAACCTAGTTTGATCCTTTTTCCTGCAGTCCAACCCCTTTCTGTCTGTTCCTTGTCCAGTTCTGGTTCCAGTCCGCTTTTCCCATGCTCCTGAGTCTTGACATACTCAGGATGCTTTATTTTTACTATTCTTTCGTTTCTATTTCACTTTTAGTCTTATTTACTGTTCATGTAGTCTTCTTTTATAGTTCTGTAGCAGTCTCGAGCATATTCGACAACTATAAAAGCCTATTCTTTGATTAAAGGCAAGAATCTATGTTTTTCCCACTGACTTTCACCTTGCATGCACGTCCCTTTGCCATCTTACACCTTCGCTTGACCTTGTCTCACTTTCCCTTACACTTCCTGCCCTTCACCTCATTGTCTCTTGTGCTTCCGACATTCCGGTCTGCTTTCCCACACTCCGGACCTCCATTTTCTTACTGGAATCATACCAGCGGCTCTTTGTTTCTCTGGCTCAGTACCACTTGTCTGCTCCTTGAAAGTTGGACCTTATCTGACCTACAGGATCCTTGAAACAAACCCCCCCATCTGTACTAGACTGCACTTTTGCATCACCCATGGACAAAAAGATCATGATATAATGCATCAACCTACCAGCATCTTGTGATTCTGTGAACTCAAATCTGTGACTTTATGACCCGGCATCTATGGATGATATGATGCTACATACTGGGGTAACATTCTGGTGCAAATATTGAGGAGCCTGCCATGCAAAACATCTGATTTTCTTGGCCAGCCCAAGGTGGGCCCGAGACAAAATGTCAGTGTGACAAAGGGGCAGGCCTGAGATGAATATATCCCATAGGATATGGATGGGCCCACTTCCTGGGAGTGTTAAATCACTCTCGGGACCCTTTCTACAGGTTCAGTAACACTTCCAGGAAGTGGGCCCATCCGTATCCTATGCCAGGATATATTCATCTCAGACCTGCCCCTTTGTCACACCGACATTTTGTCTTGGGCCCGCTGCCCGCCTTGGGCTGGCCAAGAAAATCAGATGTTTTGCATGGCGGGCTCCTCAATATTTGTGCTGAAATGTTACCCCATGGGCTCATGATGCCACAGGCCCACAGTGGCAATGGGTTCGAATGGTGCATGGACTAGTAGCAATTGTGACACCAAGTTCCACAACCACTTCAAGGACTTGATACTGCCTAGGGTTCTGCCAGTGCGTGGGTAACCCATGGGTATCCTAGGCCATACCCACACCCATACCCACACATATACCCATACCCACAGTATGGGTATGGGTTTTGTCATGGGTTTCGAAATTCGTACCCACATCCACACCCATGGTGGGTATACCCACTGGTACCCACACATTATAAATCACTTTTGGTGGGGTTATGCCTCCTAACCAAGTTCAACTAATTGTTTGAAAATATTCCTAACCCAGACTAACATTGTGTTGTCTCCTAACCAGGACTAACCAATACTCCTTGCCTCATAACCCATACTAAACAATGTTTTGCCTCCTAACCTGTACTGACAAATATTTGCCTCCTAACCCAGACTAACAAAATATTCTCATGATTGACTTCCATAATCACTGATTTTCTCCGATTTTTCCCACCACTTCTTGACTTCACAGAAGCTAATCTATGTTTTATCATCATAAATCTCGAAAATAGCTATATCTTAGTGGTGTGATATCCGATCTGGGCGATCTAAGGCTCAGATGGAGGCGGTCACCCCCCTCCACATATTATGTAGTCGTCTCGAAGCGCAGATCGGATGCCTTTGTATGCAATAAGCAAAACTAATTAATCACACTGTCTTCGAAAATGACATCTGATACAATAATGGTTATATCTCGGCCGGTTCTGCACGGAATCACTTGATCCGTGATTCATATGAAAGGTAATTGCCCACGCTACCTCCGATACAGCCATCGCTAAGCGCACAATTCGCACGGTACAACATTGCAGACCAGTTGTTTTGTTAGTGTCAGGTTAGTGCTTGGTTAGGATTCCTGCTTTGTTAGTTGTGGTTAGTGTGCCTCAAAATACTTTGTTAGTGTATGGTTAGTATTCCTACTTTGTTAGTTCTGGTTAGTGTGCCTGGCTTACTATATGGTTATGTCAAAATAAGCCTTGATGATATATTATGTAGTACTAAATACCCCTATACCCACACCATGGGTATGGGTATGGGTATGGGTATGGGTATGGGTATCCAGAGGTGGTACCCACACCCATACCCACAGGTACCTATACCCACGACCCACGTGGGTTACCCATACCCATGCCGAACCCTAATACTGCCAAGCTAGTTTTGTCAGTAACAACTTGGAGGGTCACCATTGGTGACTGGTAACCTTGCTGGCTCAAGTGAAGAGATGCTATAGCAAAGTTACATGACATAAGTACAGAGCACTACATGTTGACATTCAATGGAAGCAGGCTACTATAAGCTCGTAGTAATAGTGTGGGATGACAGTCTGTTATCTGTGGGAAGTCGCTGTGGAAGTTGCTTACTTGTCTGTCTGGCACCCCCCACTCCGAGGATCGGGGAGAGGGCATTTTGCCGTGTACACGTAGGCCACTCCTCGAGGTAGCTTACTTGAAAGACCCAAGGAGGCTGTATGTGCTCTTATCTGTATCTCATGCAAACACGCCCCGCCTACATGAGTGACGGGTCCAGGGGATCCTGGGTCTCAGGTTCTGGCCTTTGTCAACTGAAGTGTATGAAAAAACCGATGGCTGTAGAGCAAAAAACTGAGGGGGGTTAGTAGCACAAAGGGCGCACTATTTGCGTGACTGAATGGAGCGGCAGCGGCGCCGCATCTTTGCGTGATGGCGGCATTGACGAACGCACCAGACAACGATAGCGCGATTGCATTGACAGGGTTCGAAATCATTATTATCTGGAACGCGAGCAACCTGGTTGAAGGAGGAGGCTTCGAGTCAGAGCGACAAAAAAATCACTGGTAATCATAGTCTTGCCATGACTTTATTGCGCCTACAATGATCTGCGCCGTACGCCGTGCTAAAAGGGGTGCTTGCAGTACTTCCTGTGCAACTTGTGATATCCTATAAAAAGGCATCTATCTCAGCAGATAACGCCCCTCAACACGACTCCCATCTGCATCACGATGGCGGCGTATACGCGAAACCCAGCAAGCAATCGGGGTCGTCCGTCGATGTACACTGGCCCTAAGGCTTCTCCAAGCAAAGCGTTCTTATACAAGGACCTCGAGGAATGTGTGGCGACGCTGTCGGTCGATGCGACGGGGTATACCTCGGACCTCGTTCGACTGCGCCACATCAAGCCCGTCGCGTCTTATTCGTGGATTGATGCGCCGGTTCCTACCATGGTCGTCCCAGGTAAGCTTCTCCACGTGCTCTTATAGCTCGCTGTTTTATGATTGGTTCTGTCTGTTTTCGGTCAGGCTCTCCGTGGGTCTGGGCAGATGAGCGTCCGCCTGTAAGACGGGTCCTACTCGACGCTGGGGTACAGCAGATCCATCATGACGCATCCAAGATGGGCAACGAGCGCTCACCGCTCCTGCCCCTCTTTGCTGCGATCGATGCGCTGCACGGGGAGGACTTTCGCTACTGCGACCTCGATCTGTGCACGGACCGCAACGGACTGCGGAAGCTGTTGCGGTACGTGGATGAGGTAAGGACCAAGGATGATAGTGATTTCAGGATCGACGTCGATCTGGCGGGCAAGACGTGCTTGTTTACGCGGCGGGAGGAGGAGGCGGCTTCTGGGCAGCATACGGGGTATGGGCACGAGTATCTCAGGGCGACTACGCGGGTTCCGGAGGGGTGCGAGAAGATGCTCGATCATAAACGCATCATTACTTATGTGAGTCCGTGCGTGGTCTCGAGCTCTCTCTGGTAGTTGACGACTGCGTGTTTTCGCTTGCAGAAATTCGGGAGTTTGAACATCCTGCTGAGTTTCACTGCGGACGCGTGCGTAGAGAGGAAGAAGAAGGGCCACGGGAGCAGGAGTGGGAGCGGGGGCAACGACGCCGAAGACGACGTTCTGGCCTCGTTTGCGTTGCTAAGCATTGGGAACAAGACGGGGGACACAGTGACGAAGCTGGACAAGCCGTCCAAGCCGTCTCCTGCTGGATTCAAGGTCCGGCTCGGCCCATCCCTTGAGCTCGTACCGCACTCCGACCTGATCGAGATAAAGACGAGGTCGACGTATCGGGAACCCAACTGGAGAGACATTTATCCGCAGTTGTATCTGTCGCAGACGGCGTGGCTTTACATGGCGAGGCACACCAGGGGGGAGTTTGGGCCGGTTGAAAAAATCTCACTCACGGGGGACGAGCTGAAGGAGCATGCGGATGTGATGGAAGGGTCGCTCGGGAAGCTGAAGAACTTGCTCAAGGATATCTTAAAGGTGGTACGCGAGCAGGGGGAGGGCGTTCCGCTGAGTTTGGTGCTGAAGGATGGTACGCTATCGCTCTGGAGACGCAAGAAGGGGAGCGGGAAGCCGCTTGGGGAGGAGATCATGTCCAAGTTCAAGAGCACTGACTAGGTTAATGGCTGTGTTGTCTGTAATAAAGTCAAGTCAAGTCAAATGTATACATATGTTCATGTTCACTAGGGTCTGTCAATCAATGCTCTGCCGTCAGATTTCTAACCATTACGGAGGCTAAGTAGTTGTCTCCAAGGAATGGTCAATGCCTATATGTACCATTTCGCAAACACCTTCTATGTGGGCATTGCCACTTTTTTGATAGTCTCGTCAAAACAGACGGACAATCATACTACTATGTAGGCAAACAGGGCAGTTTTTGTAGAATGGCGTAAGATAGCTTCGGGGGCTCATGGAGGGATATTTCCTTTTTTTCGGGCAATTGGGCTAGTCTGTTTGTAGGTTCGTTCCTGCCTCCTTTCACACATCAAACAATACTTACGGTCCATGCAAACACACCTATGTTCTTCACTTGTTTCCTTCTGCCATGCGTCAGTGGTTTGTCCAGTTCCCAGGAACTGTGAGATAGGGTAGCACTCGATAAGTGGCAGTCAAACGTGAATGTATGCAACTCAGATCCTGCTGTCATTCCAGATCCGTGTTGTCAGGTGAACACAATATGTATGGGATGTTATCTATAATCAAGATCATAAGATATGTCTGTCGTGATGAGTGGTGAGTCGAGAGTGCATCGATAAAAGATGAGAATATGTGATAACTATAGGTATGCTCTTGCGGATCTGCGAGCCATCTGTAATGTTCGAAAAGTGAGCCGGTGGTGACATCATCAACGTATAGAGGTCATTACCTCAACGACTTTCCACCCCCCGGTAATCTCGTCCGACATCTGTTCCGCTGCGCGCGTGATCACAGCTGCATAGGTGCACTGTTCCACCCGGTTCTCGGCGCCGACTACAACCTCTCGCGAAACCGCATTTCGGAACAGAAGCATTTCCTGCGTGGAGAAGGTAACGACAAAGACCGGGATAGAATTTTCAAGGATTTTCCCGTCCGATACCTAATGCCCCAGATCAGTAAAGATCAGAGAGAGACAAGTCAGTGGTGACTGACATCGACTTGTCGGATATCGAGAACTTTACTGTCACTGATCAGTCCCTGACGGAGGTATTGCTCCATCGTTGCCCATAGTACATTGTAGGTCTGCTCGCGGCATTGACGGTTTAGCAGACCAACCGTTCCTAAAAATCACTTACGGCTTCAGAACACCATCTACCCAATGATTCCCGATCAGCAGACAAGTATGCATCCACGACTTCCGGTACGATGTACTCCCTCAGTTCTCTCTCGAATGCTTCGCGTGAAAAGGTTGGGTCGAGAGCTCTCATCATCCGTGTCACTTGCGCAACCTCGTTTTCTTCAAACCATGAGCCGACCGTCGACGTCACAGCACGTATGGGCGTAACAAGGGGAGACTCCGACTCTTGAAAAGCAGAATGCAGAGCAAAGACTCGTTGCATGACAGGATTGGTCGTCTTAAAGCTTTCCCATGCTTCTTGTCTCGCCGTGGGTTTCACGTAGACGAGTGCTTGTCCAGCTCTACAAAAGAACGCTTGAAGCCGGTGTGAGCATGCAAGTACAGAACTCGACTTACTCGGGGTCCTCCGAGACGGCGCGCCGTGCGGAAAGGCCAGCTTTCTCGAGACGCCTTTGTCGACGGAGTCTGCGAGCTTCTTTCTCCTCAAAACCAGCATGCTTGGCAGAACCAGAGTCGTCAAGTGCGTCAACCAGGGTCTCTGCTAGAGTCTTGTAGGCAGCTGTATTACGGATGGGTTCGGTCGTGTTCGCGATGGTGTTGGACAGAGAATTGGTAGCACGAGATATCTGGCAAGGGTGGGGGGCTCATGAAGCGACGGGAAGGGAGAGGACGAGATATCTGCTCACTGCGCGCATTATCTCGCTCTCCTCCATAGTCTTGAGTGCTTCGGAGACAGCATCACCGACCTTGACGCCAGTCTTTTTCAGTTCCTCCGCTGCCGCTCTCAAGCGTGGGTTCTCCTTGATGCTCGATGTCAGCTAGAAAAACAGTAGCCATTGAGCAAGACAGGCATTCCGGAAGATGAACATTGCAAAGGTACCCTCGCACGCTCGTAGACATCTCTGGCGCGTTTCATGGCCTCGGAATCTTGGAATTTGTCCACGTCACCCTGTAGTTGCTTGACATTATCCTGTAGCTCTCTGTTCTTGCGTAGCTCCTCACGAAGGACCTCGACGAAGGTCTGGAAAGGAGACTTTGGAAGTTCGTTACGGGAGTGAGAAGAGGCATGGAACTGGCGTGATTGAGCACATAACCGGAGAATCTGTGATTGCGGGTGACGAAGAGACGAACGGACGCGCTGGGCGACGAGGAAACTCCGGACGTGACGAGGTAGCATCGAGAGAACACAAGTCAAAAAAAAATATTACGTGAGATCATTCATTAGAAGTGCCAGTTCATTACACACGTACTACAACCATCTATCAAGGCTCACTACAAGACATGGCTTCACCACGCCAAGTCTATCTCGCTCAGGCTCGACCTCACAAAACGGGTCCACGACCTCCTGGAAGTTCAAGTTGATGCCCCACAGTGCATTCTGACTGCCATCCCTAGACCCTCGCAGACACTCAGGTTTCTATACAACGCAGGGACCAAATCAGACAGCTGGCGGGTTAACATTAAACGGCGTGGCGGCTCAGTCTGTACTTGAATGGCTCATCGGGATTATCACGCCAACAAACACTCCCGACCACTTTGCGGACTCGGCGCATCAACAACAAGTTCGCACCGGATGATGCAGCAGATCAACGGATCAATGATGACCAGTTCGGTAACCGTTCGCCCTTTCACAGGGCTCGAGCCAACATTGTTAATACCTCGCTCGCTCCTCCACCACTGGTCGGGTCCACTGTTTCGGGTTGGAAAAGCCTATGTACTGCTTTTCAAGCTGGCCCAACCCTGTCTCGTGCGTTTACCGTGCTCACACGACAACTTCCTTTTCACCCTGGCCACTCAGCGCGAACGCAAAAAATGGTTGGAGTGCTGACCAGTGGCCCCCCACACTGTTCATTTCCCGTTCGTTCTGCCATGCATGTGCACGACTTGAGCGTTCATTATAATAGATCCTGACAACCCAAGTATCGCCTTTGGCCTTGCTTTGGTTTATGTCGTCGAAAGGTCAACGTTTCAATGTGGAGTGACAAGTCTGAGTTGACAGGTGGATGACACTTGTCTCGTATTTCCCAAGTTTTGTTTTCTTGTTTTTCTTGATCATGACAAGTGATAGGTTCATTTTTCATGAGTCCATGCAAACTGCTATAACCTTACACTATCCACAAGTTGAATGTACACAGTTTTGAGCAAGAAAAGGTTACATCGCGCTAACAAGTTACAAATCACGAAACTTCGATCTCGATTTCTTTGAATCAAGAATACTACACAACCCGTCGGTGGCCAAACTTTGGTGTCGAAAGAGGCGCGATCGTCTCGCATTCCATTCAGCGAGCTTGCTGTGTGGTAGGAACACCGAATGGGATAGGTGCATGCGGAACAGGTGCGTGCGGTGTCCTGACTTTGATGCCTATCGAATTTGTTAGAAAACAAAACTTCGCTGCTTCGAGGGGTGTACCCACCAAGGTCTTCACAAAGAAGGTCGGCTCCTTTCTCACCGACCAGCAGGGCAGAAGAATAGGTGTTCGTACCAAGGTTGTCCTGTGGACAGATGAGTATTCCGGCATTTCCGAGTGAAGAACGATATGCGTACGGGGCAGATACTCAAGTCGACACACTTCAAGTTCTGAGTGCCTGGTGTGCGACGAACAAGATAATCAGCCTTTGAAATGGTATCTATGCCGGTGCAGTTTACCATAGACGTTGAGGCGCGCGTCAACGACGCCTCCTTCTTCGCGAGGTTTCATAGCTGGGAAAAGTATCGGATTACAATGTTCGTTATGATAAAGATATGGCTTTACCACAAGTTCCCAGACTGTGCCAGGTGGTCTCGACGTGGTCTTGTGTTTTACTGATGTCAGCTTTGCGCCACGGAACGCCAACGAGGAGGAACACACCGGAAATCCAGTTGTCGATGGCGTCGTCGTCCTCTTTAGAGTATTTGATGTCGTTGTGAACCTTGTTATGATCATACGATTCGCCGGGTTGGTGCCATGTGCCCATGTGAATGCCGACAGTGAAAGCGTCTGGTAACAATTGCTTCGCGGTCTTGATGTCAATGTCCTTCGCTGCCGCGGGTGAAGCGGGATGGAAGTGAGGGTGGTGTGAAGTAAGCTCGCCACGGTAGGCTATAGGACTCGCCGTCACAGAAAGTTTGTAAACCAAAGGATCGTACTAGACCCACCATCCATGCGACGAGCAACCTCGCGAGTCTTCTTGTAACTCCAGCGCAAAGGAGCAAAATCGGCCTTGTTGTTCATGAAGCCGCTGTCGAAGTTAGGCTCGACATACGGGTTGGGAGACGAAATGTGGATCTATTAAACAGTCATTAAAACCCACCAAAATGCATGTAATGTTCACTTACTTTTCCGCGACTAGCAGGGTATTCCTTGAAGCGAATGTGAGTTTTCAATGATTACCAAGATAGATGGATCATACCAAATATTGGAACCTGCGTAATGCCAGTCAGTCGTCATTTTTTGGGATTCTCACAGCCATACTCACATGGTCAGGTACTTCCCGGGAGGAAGCAACGAGTGGTCAGCGTAGGCTGTTGTAGCATGATAAGATGAGTCGGAACAGATTTTGACAAAAATTAATGCATACCTCCAGAAACGATAGATCCGAACCTGCATGATAACGATGAATACACACGCACTGTTCCAGGATCATCGGACTTACATGACGGGCTTGTCGGGCTTGTCCTTGAAATATTTGTCCCAGAGAGCATTGAACTCCGGGCCCATCTCTTTGAGTTCCTCCTCAGTAGGGCGAATCTTTGAACCCCGGGATTAATCCCATCACCAAACCAAATACGTAGTATATAACTAACCTTGAACCCAGCATCAATGGCATTGGAGGACAAACGGGCCTTCTCAGGGCTTATCTCCCACTCTCCAAAGAGCTAGAGGTCGAGTTAGGTCGAGTGGTAAATTCAAATGGATATTATGCATCACCTCCTTCTGTACCTTCTCGTCACCGCGCAAGAAGTCGTCCAGCGTGTTGCTCTCATTGGACACACGGTAGACTATTGGAGTTGTCAGTAGGAACAACAAGTGTAACAAGACATAGGGTGATCCTCACGCGACAATGTGGTGTAGTGATCCTGGTATTCTTCGCTGTTGACCGCAAGTGACCTCAGAACTCTCCCAGAATACTTGTGCCACAGAATACTTACCCAACTCCAGGAAGGTCGCTGACAACATTGACTTTAAGTTGCTTCAACAAGCTCGCTGAACCAACACCAGAGCGCTCCAAGATCTATAATTATGACCGTTCATGTACGGAGGAACGTTAATTCGATTTGATCTGAGCATACCTGAGGCGTTCCAAGTGTACCAGAACTCAGAACGACATACTTGCGAGCTCGCACCTGTTGACGTATTCAGGAACGCCTGGAATGAGTACCAAGAAGTGTCACTCACGATCGTTTCCTGGATTTCAGCATTGTTGGTGCGGTTCCTGGAGGGGACATAGGCGACTCCGACGGCTTTAGTACCCTCGAAAATAACACGCGAGACACGGGCGTTGGTTCGCAGGTAAAGGTTCGGCTGCACGTCCGTGACGCTGTGCACATATGCTATCCTGGGGTCTTAGCATGGAAACCTTCGGAGAAAGAGTTAGCTTTACCAGTTGCAGCATCACTGCGACGACCAGTCTGTCGATTGATGTATTTTGCCCAAATCTCAGCAGCGTGAGCCGTAGTGAGATCTATTTACGTCAACGTTTGACCTTGCATGCGCAAGCGATGAACGTCACCTTGAATGTCGTCTAGAGGCGGATGATGAGACTGAGGATACAACTGATGAGTGTGTATCATACGTACCACTAAACGGAACGCCGATAGCGTGCGAAGCACGCAAGAAATCTTGAGCAAGCTGAGTGACTTGACCGCCGTTACTGATGGCAATTGGTCCGTCATATCCATGAGTATTATTGTTGGTCGGCTTCTGGTAGTTCTCGAGCTAAACAGAGTTGTAAGTTTAAGTGAGACATACGCCTCGTCTGCGGTTGGCTTAGTAGGCATACCCGTTTCATTAGTGGGAATAGATCTGAAGGGCTGGTCAGCTAGTGGTCGGGACTCTAGCACCACGAACCTACCCTTGGCGGTCCAACCAGGAGACTTGAAGTCATCTGTGTATAAATAATTAAGCCCTGGCAATCTACCCATATCCATGATGAACTAACCCCAGTCGGAAGCAGAAGCCTATCCGAGTCATTCACGTATGAGGACACCCTGCAGATACAGATTGACGACAAACTTACTCTCGTGTACATCTACGAAGAATAATTTATGCGTCAAATCGTCAATCGGCCACAGAGTTTGGAATCATACCTGGAAGTTGATGCTGGAAGAGTCGTCAGTCAATAGAGATAAAAATAAAATAAAACGCCAAATACTAACCTACTACCGCCACCTTTGAGTGGAGGGCGCGAAGAGAATAAGCGGACGATTCATCCTGATCTAATCGACATCTTACCAAGAATGTTTGCGCACCTGCAATAGACATTAATGCCACGATTTACAATGGACACGAGGAAACAAAGCTTACGGGACAATACTCCGTCTCCCTCTGAGGTAAGGCGAAGGCTGAGAGTCGACGTAAAAAGTGGCCTTGTCATTTCTGCGGGAGCCGTTAATCCCGCTCAGCAACGAGAAGTGTGGCGTCCACATACATGCCATCCTGCTGCATGTTTTTGACGTAGATACCAGGTCGGTATACCCAGGGATCATCGCGGTTGTTGGCTCCTCCTATCAATCGAGCAATGAGAACGGGGATCATGTCTCGGCCAATGGTCTTACCTTCGATGAGCATCACTTTCAGGTTGGGATCCGCATATGCCAGCCGTCCGGCGACAACACAACCTGCGGGGCCACCACTGAAATTGTGGGTCAGAAAGACCAATGTGCATGGCATGGCATTCTCACCCGCATACGATGACATCGACTTCCTGTAAATGAACCATGGTTATTGAAGTATTTCCTGGGGGTGGGCTTTGTCTGGAGAGGGGTTTTTATACCCCACAGATCAGCAGACTAAATGCGGAAA
Source organism: Leccinum obscurum (assembly GCA_038091815.1). NCBI lineage: Eukaryota > Fungi > Basidiomycota > Agaricomycetes > Boletales > Boletaceae > Leccinum > Leccinum obscurum. Next base: position 12,681 of record JBBPPF010000068.1, on the reverse strand, counting down.
GAGCGAACGAAGAAAGCACGCAGCGCGTCCCACACACGGTCCAATAACTCGGTTTCACATTCCTCACCCCGTTCATTCAAACTGACCCCGGGCCCCCAGCAGCACAATTTCAACCGCTCTGAAACACGCCCACAAGGAAACACCCAAACAGTTGCTGGCTCGAATCATGGATTAAATCACCACGCTACCCCCGCATGAGCAAATAGGAAATAGATAAGCCCTCAAACCTTTTGCTTGAACAAATTGATCAAAAATCAAATGCAAGATTTCGTATCGTGTATACCAAGAATCCACACGATGTCCCAGGCAAAGTGTCAGATGATTCGAAGGCTGTTATCTTTCGGACCAACGTGAAGGATGTCACCGCGGGAAAGAGGGGAAAGAGGGGCCAGTGTCGTGGATTGCCTCGCACTTGAATACGCGTACGAGTTTCAGGAATTGGGGTTCATCTTCACATGAACCATGAAGTTTTGGTCTTGGCCAACTTGGTACCTTCGAAAGCTCCCACTAGGCTGGCATCGGTCTAAATTGAAAAAGAGTGGCGTGAGCATCAAGTTACAACGGTGTGCAGAAGAAATGAGATTGTGAGATATTTTGAGGCAGTGGATCGACTTGATGATCCGAGTCATCGCAAATGCAACGCGACACAGACGGATTGAGGACAAACCAACCTAGGAGAAGACGGGGCCGATAGTCAGTTGATCAACCTCTCGAACGAGTCCCGGGGACTCTGCGGTCCTCTTCGGAAATATTTACCCCACAGCTAAATCCGTGTAGCGTGGAGGGTCTGAGTCTTCTGAACTAGAATTACAAAAAGATCTCACCGTCGCCGAGGAAAGAACGATCCAAAGACTCGCGTGGAGCAGTCGCGTCGCGCGTCTTCCCTGGTTTATTGTGGCGCACCATCGTAAGTATGCCATGTTGGTAGCACTCAGTCATCCACTAAGTGTCAATTTCGTTGCAGTAAGTTGATGGGCAACCACATTCAGGCTGGTCACTTTGCCTCGCACGCCGCGGAAGTTCCTCGGCCCATTGCCACCGCTTTCAGGACGATCGTACGGTAACTTTGCGTCCCCACAAGAACCATGCCATGTGAGTATCCAGCGCCCTGGCAGCTGATAGCCGTTGGTATAGGTTCTTCCGGCGACTTCTCATCTAATCACGTCTAGCCGAGGCTCGGAACTGGCAAAACAGATGGACAGTAACAAGACAATAACAACCTACTGAAACGCCAGAGTCCGTGTTTGGAATATAGCAGGCTAGCCAATGGCATACAAATCCAAATGCAATCGCAAGGCCGGAATCCGAGGTCGAATGGGTAGTTTCGACAACTCGGCGGAACAAATGCCAACCTGCGACTAGATACGGCGAGTACATAACCACCAGGACGATTCTCGTGTCCTGTATTGCAAGGAGCGACACGGGTTAAGAGGTAGGTGATATGTCGTGCAGAACTTCACGTGTAGGCTGCATCATCTTGTAGGTAAGCGACGTTTTCGCAAATCTGGACGAAAACACATACCTGGCACTACCTAGAACATCTGGTCGACAGGGATAGTACTTCGTATGTTGACCATGTTGAGGAGAGCCGAATTCACGGGCATCGGAACACCGTATTGCTGCCCAAGGCGAACGAGGTATCCATTCAAGAAAGAAATCTCCGTCGGTCTGCCCTTTCTTATATCGTATAACGTCGAGGAGACGTTTCCTCTCGTCAGTTGGGCGACTCGCTTGACTTCTTGTACCAGCGCGTCTGCTTGGAGATCGTGTGGCATTCGACCCAGAGGAGTTTGGTTTCTCTCTGCGTCCGAAGCGAGCGAGCCAAGGAAAGCTTGCGTGTCAGCTTCCAGTTGCGCTTGAAAGACGGCAGAAGCTTCTGCGCAAACGTCCCGCAGCATCCGTTCCGACGCCTCGTCTCCACCAAACAAGGCGCCGTTTCGACAGCCGAGGATCGCCGTGAGCGAATTCACCACCGCGTTCACGACCAGCTTTTTGCGCATGGCGAGTTGTATGTCCGACATTCGCCTCCATCTGCAGCCCAGTCCGTCCAGAGAGCCAAGGACGGCCACTGTGTCCTGCAGACTGGAATATTGTTCGTAAGACGCCTCGCCTCGACGAGCTATGTCGTCCAGGCTGAGTTCTCGCTCGTGCAGCGGCTTGCCCTCCTCCGACAGCGATGCTTCAAAGTCCCGCCCGTGACTGTCTGGAACGACACCGAACTCGATTTCGCCAACTCCTGCATGTACGACGTGCAACGGAGACTTGAGCCATGCACCATGAGTATTCGAAGCCAGGATAAAGTGTGGTCTGCTCTCGGGATTCCGAAATAGTTTTTGTACGAGGTCTTCGTAGATGCCCATCCCGTTCTGGAGTAGCACGATCGTGCTTTTAGGTGTCAGACGCGGAACCATTCGAGAGATGGCGTTCGTCGTGTTCTGTGCCTTTGTAGTGACGAAGAGCGTTTCGATGGGATCGGTGTTCAGGTTGGCGAGGAGGGGCGAACGGGTTTTCGCCTCGTGGGTGGAAAGAGTGGAGGGGACGGGTATCCCGGCGCCGGAATAGTCGCCTTGTTCGAAAACTTCCATGTCGTACCCATCGCTGGTTTGTACTATGCCCTGGTTTTCCACCGAGATGGTACCACCAAGGGAGGCTGCAGTCCGTGCTTGGCTCACAGACTTGTGTATGAGCGTGATCGAATGCGTGCGTGAAAGTGCTGCACGGAGATGATGGGCGAGGAGGGAGCCTACGGGCCCGATTCCTAGGATATAGAAGCGCATGTCGAGTCTCGATGTAGAGACCGTGTTTGGCGATAAAAGTTTTACGAAGGTACAAGCCGGAGGTGCAAAAGTAAACCGTCACCGTGACTCCCGCCGCCGGCAAGTGCTTACTTACTGTTGCGGTCTTGCGCGAATAAGTAACTTGCCTACTAGTGTCACCTCATAAACCACTGCTATTAGTACCAGCACCAACGTCACTAATATATAATGTGCCGGGAAAACCGAGAAAAAAGAACTGCTAGTACGCGAATGCCATGGGATTGAGGCTACTACACCACTGACCGACCTTGGGCGCTATTCCGACGTTGGAGTCGAAAGCAACGAATTCTGTTGTTGTACAAGCATTCACTGTCCGACCAGATGACCAGCACACTGTCGAAAATGGGCTAGGTGTCCACCTCTCCCATGAGGGAAAACCCGATTGCAAGGCAACGGTATTGGATGTCCTACGGCTTACACCCTCCCACTGTATCAAACCTCTTTATCCCCCTCTCCAGCTGCACCTGTTCGCTACACTTGACGGTTTGTATAGGATCCGTCTGGTCCTCACTGTATGTCATCGAATACTAGATCTCCCGTTTTCCGTTCCCGTCCTTGTCCTCGTCCGATCGTCGTCGCAACCGCATCCTCTCGCCCGTTCAGCTCTCTTCTTGCACTCAGCCTGCCGCGTTCCCATCAAATAGGAACGTGCTCACATAATTTTGGGCCCGCCGCGAGGGGACAGTTTTGACTTAGCCCCATCACGCTATCATTCCTCCGCCCAGTAATTCCACCTGGACAGCGAAGCCGCCTAAACATAGGAACCTCCTAGGAACCGTCTCAATCCCGCCCGCCGTAACCCGCGCACTAGAGACCGCACAGCCGATATCAAACGCGGATTCGAGCACTCCGCCCCAACCGTTCTCTGAGCACCCGTCTCCGTCTCCCGCTGTTACCGGTACGTCCTCGCCCGTCCTGGCTCCCTCCGCCACCGTAGATCAGACTCCAATAGCCATTCTCCGTCGGTTTAGCCATCGTCACGCGCTCCATTAAACATCGCACCATCCACACTCTCGTCCGCCACTATCAGCACACCCGCGCCATCGTCCCCTAATCCGCTATTGCCCCCTCCGACGTACGTAACCGTCCCGCCTCCACTCCTATCTACTACCATGTCAACCGCAATCACGAAAGGAATCCAGGGCATGCCCGCGCCGACTTCGTCCAAGGCCCCGTCATTTGATGGCGAGACGTCCGACCTCCTCGAATTCTTCGAGATCTTCGACGACCTGGCCAAATATTGTGGCCTCTCCAATGCAGAAAAGTGCAAAACTGTCGTGCGCTATGTCGACAAGACTACCAAGCTCTTCTGGGTCCGACTCAAAGGGTACGAAAGCCAAGACTATACTGAGTTCAAAAATAGTTTTACCAATACCCCGGCGCCGAATGGGGGGTTCGCTGTACCATTCGCAACCTCGAACGCGTCGTCGCGGCCCCCAACGAATGATGCCATCACCACCGAAACCGAGCTCGGAGTCTACTATTATCATCACTTCTATCCTATCGTTGTATGGCTCGTCGAGAATAAGAAGATTTTAGAAGATCAGCGCAACCGCTATTTCTGGCAAGGATTGCCTCCAGCCCTCAGGCGACGCATCGAGCTTCGTCTCGAACATAAGAAGACCGACTACAGCCGGGACGAGGCCACCGACTTTAATGAAGTCGTCGAAGCAGGCCGCTTCGTCCTCTCGGATAGAGCCTTTGACGCAGACGGAGATGATATCATATCAGCACGCATCAAGGCTATCCGGGCGGAGCGCTCCACGACCACGACTATTACAGATAAGCCGACCCGACGCTCGACCCGCATTTCGCCAGCTCTACGAGAGCTCGCCATGTCCTGCCACGCCAACGGCCGCCCGTCCTTGCTCAGCCCAGCAGCACCAGCGTTCACTCCCAACCTTCCTCCCAACCCTTCAACACGTTGTACACCCAGTTCTGGACGTTCCATGTCCATCGGTGACGCGGTACGAGTGCCGTATGGTTCGTTCAGACGGCTTCCCCGCCAGTCCTCTCGCTCATACAGGGGCTAGTGCGAGTTGCCGCGTCGAGCGGACGTGCGGACTATGATAGCCCGGGCGGTTTCTGTCTGGAGTACCCACGCCAGAACTGCACGACTTCGATGGGGAGGCAGCCCGCTGGAACCTGTACGGGTTCCAGCATGAGTGTGTAACTCGGATGGCACTCTGCCTCGGAGGCGCTTTGTGCTGCGAGGGTCCGATCTTACTGCTTCCTCCATCGCCGGCGTGTCCGTTCCGACGGCAAGAACGATTGTAATTCACCCAGAGACGACTGCATGAAAATTTTATACCCCTAGGTCCATCCATTACATTTGTTCGTTTGGGTAGGTATCGGGATCATCAACCTGTTTCTATTTCCTGCCTCCTTTGTTCTGGTGGCTCAAAACGCGTTGCCATCGCCGCCATGACGCTGTTGCATTCGACGACTTGACAGATTACCATGCGGAATGGTCATCCGAACAATTCCAAGCCGTTGGTTGTTGTTGCCAATCATCAGTCTGATCTAATCTAATTTTTTGATCTGACTGTTAGGTGCCAGCCGGCAAAGGAACACAGGCTGATACATTTGGTAGTGTGCCTGGGCCCAGTGGTCCTTTGCATACCTATCCAGAGACTCCTACTGCGTCATTTTGTCATGTCGAGAAAATAAATGGTGTGTCACTCGTGATGTGCGTACCATATGGCTTACAGTTTGTTACTTGACATCGGCAGGAAGCAAATATCGGCATAGTGGAAGTATGATGCTTGATCATTTGCAGAGCTCGTGCTCAATATTCTGGATGATTGTACTATGGGTGCATTCAAAGAATCGAAACACTGGTCGAGGTATTTGTTTGTTGTAAGTACTAGTACTCTGATGCTGGCGGTTGCTGCAGTCGCTCCTTGGTCGTGCTGAGAGATTAGTGGCTCATGGATGGTGCTTTCCATGATCAATTATTATTATTATTCCAATCAATCAACTTATCTCTGTCTTGTATTGTCATAGGTAGATGAGTTCTGATTGGCATATAGTAGAGTGCAAAACAAGAACAAAACGGACTACTTGTAGAGTACCATGGTATGATCAATTCTTCCAACAGGATATCCAGGATTCTCCCAACAAAGATCTATCAACATCAGGAGGTTGATATGTTTGGGTGGGAGATATGACCAAGGAGTGAACAGGAAGAAAAAAGTGAGACCTATTCCAAGGAGCAATCCAAGCAAAAAGGTTCTCATTGCCAGATTCAATCCAGCCATCTCTCTCATCTGAACTCCCAAAAGAAACCTGATGCTGTATCTTCAATACTTTGATGGACTTGTCTGAGGATCCAGAGACAATATGGGTACCATCAGGTGAATAACCAACAGAGAAGATAGAGCCACCATGCCCAAGGAATGGACCAGCCACAAGCTGACCACTAGTTGCATTCCAAACTCTGATGGTGCTGTCCCAAGAGCCAGAAACAATGTGTACCCCATCAGGAGAATACTTCACAGACAAAACTGATGATGTGTGTCCCTGTAATGGCCCTATCACAAGCTGACCACTGGTTGCATCCCAGACTATGATGGTCATGTCTCCAGAACCAGAGACAATGTGGGTTCCATCTAGTGAATAGGCAACAGAGTAGACTTTATCTGTGTGTCCCTTGAAGGGGCCTGCCACAAGCTGACCACTAGTGGAGTCCCAAACTCTAATGGTGTTGTCCCCAGAGCCAGAAACAATGTGAATCCCATCAAGTGAATAGGCAACAGAGTAGACTGTGTGTGTATGTCCCTGGAATGGGCCTACCACAAGCTGGCCACTAGCTGCATCCCAAACTCTAATTGTGTTGTCATTTGAACCAGAGACAAAGTGCCTTCCATTTGGTGAATAGGCAATTGTGTTGATATCATTTGTGTGTCCTTGGAACGGACCTGCCACAAGCTGACCACTAGTGGAATCCCAAACCCTAATTGTGTTGTCTCCAGAACCAGAAGCAATATGGGTCCCATCAGGTGAATAGATAACAGAGAAGACTGGGCCTGTATGTCCCTGGAATGGGCCTGCCACGAGCTGACCACTAGTTGCATCCCAGACTCTCACAGTCATGTCCCAAGAGCCAGAAGCAATATGGATACCATCAGGTGAATAGGCAACAAACTGAACCATGTCAGTGTGTCTCTGCATAGGATCTGCCAGAAGGTGACCACTAGTTTTGTTCCAAACTCTAATGGTGTTGTCTGCAGAGCCAGAAACAATTTGGGTCCCATCAGATGAACAAGCAATAGAGAATACTGAATTTGTATGTCCTTGAAGTGGATCTGCCATGAGTTGACCACTGGTTGCATTCCAGACTCTAATGCTGAAGTCTTGAGAGCCAGAGACAATTTGATTCCCATCAGGAGAATAAGCAACAGAAAAGATGGCTTGTGTGTGTCCCTGGAATGGACCTGCCACAAGTTGACCACTGGTTGCATCCCAAACTCTGATGGTCTTGTCATTTGAGCCAGAGACAATGTGAGATCCATCTGGTGAATACACCACAGAGTTGACCCTTTCTGTGTGTCCCTGGAAAGGACCTGCCACAAGTTGACCACCAGTTGCATCCCAAACTCTAATTGTGTTATCATTTGAACCAGAGACAATGTAGATTCCATCAGGTGAATAGGCAACAGAGTTGATGCTGTCTGTATGTCCTAGGAATGGACCTGCCATCAGCTGACCATTGATTGAATTCCAAACTCTAACAGTCATGTCTGCAGAGCCAGAAGCAATATAGATCCCATCTGGTGAATAGGCAACTGAAAAGACTGCATCTGTGTGTCCCTGGAATGGTCCTGCCAAAAGCTGCCCATTGGTTGCATTCCAGACTCTGATAGTCCTATCCCAAGAACCAGAGACAAATTTATCCCCATCAGGAGAATAAGCAAGATGATGGATGATGTCTGTGTGTTCCAGGAGAGGACCTGCCACAACTTGACCACTAGCCACATTCCAAACCAAAATGGTGTTGTCCTGAGAGCCAGATACAATATGAGTCCCATCAGGTGAATAGACAACACATTGAACTGCAGCACTGTGCCCTTGCATAGTATGAACCTCAGCTGGCCAATTTGCAGGATGTTGCCAGGTGATTGGGATATGCTTTTGGAGATGGCTCTGCCAAAGTGCACAAAGTGGTGAGTTAGTGGGGGTTTGAGCCATGGCTGATAGATAGAGATGAGGGGTGGATTCTTTCAACACAGGGGCAAATACTTGAATGAACTGGGACCCTTCTGAAGCTAATGTGGCAGCCTTATGGTCCTATTGAGCTTTGATTTAGTACTGACTACATATTGTTATGAATAATCTTACCTTGGCCCATCCTCTGAGAATAGTACAAGTCTCGATGGCAGATAGGATAAACAGCTGTGGTGACAAGACTGACAGAAGACTGATGGCCTCCAGCCAATAGGGAAAGAATGTCTCAAAGAAGATTGTGATCTCATTCAACAGGTCCTGGTCAGCAGCAGGAACACCATCTTCCAGGTGAACCATCCAGTATTGGCAAGCATACATCAACTGTGGTGGAATGGCTCTCCTCACCCGACTTGGCAGGTCAGAGATAGCCGAGTTGCGTTGTTGGGAGTCTTTGAGACCACATATGTTGAATCGAAGATTGTTTCGCATGCATGCAAGCAATGCTCGCCCGAGAGAGAGTGAATGCTGCAATTGAATGTTGACATGGAAGGTGGTACTACGTGTTTCATCCAGTAGGAAATCACGGAAGGAAGTGTGAAGTGGTCGAATTGGTTTCTCTTCATCAAAAACGCCATCCAGCAAAGATCCCATGGGTTTGATGATATCTCGAACATACAGATTTTCATCCAACTCAAAGAGAACACAAAGTGCAGTCAGGGATAGTGGCTCCTTCAGCGCCAGTACAGTCGCCATCACCTCTTGAAAGGACTGCTGAGACTCGCTCCAGGTAAAGAGTTGACTCAGGACCGCCCTGTACAATTGATCTAAAGGGCGGATCGTGGTATGGCCGTCATGTTGTAACAGTGTCTTCAGTCGTTTGCTTGGGCTGACTCCGATGCTACCACGTCCCTGAACAAATCCGCATGCAGTGGAAGCCCACTGAAAGAGATGCTGTGAGTGGCGGACGAGCAGTCGACACCACTCCTGGTGGGGCCAAGAAGTTTCAAGTTCAGTGTATTGGTGGAGTGAATGCAGGATGAACTTCTCGATGTCCTCGTCGACATCCTTATCTAAGATATCCCCCATGTGTTTGTGAACTAGATGTGGGGTAGATGGGAATGCAGAGAGGATATCGCTTTCGGGTCGAGTGGTAATGAGAAAGCGAAGGTTGGTAGGAAGGGAGTTGTCGGAGATGTGTTGAGAGATAGCTCGTAGAATCTGTTCACGACCATCTCGATCGCCACTTTCGTCGAGGGCGTCGATGACAATGATCAATGGGCCAATGAGGTGGAGATGCTGGCTAGGTTCTATAATGAGCCGTTTCATTTGCTCAAACGGCGACGGCGACGTCCGTAGTGCTCGATTATCCTTCACGATGTCCCAAAGGGCGGATTTGTACTGCGGATCGTGATCAGATAGGTCGCGTGCGATAGTGCTGAACAGATTTTGCGGATTTCGCCTCGCAACGTCTGTGGTTGAAAAGCAATATGACGAGCCTAGTCGCTTTTGCTCATCGTACCGTCGGGCGATGGAGTGAGCCACTGCAGACTTGCCCGAGCCAGCCACGCCACTGAGCAAGCAAACTCGCGCCGCATTCTCGCCAGGATCGTTGAGGACGTCACATATCTCGCGGAGGAAGGACTCGCGCGTCCCAGACAGGCATCCCTTTTCTTCCGCATACCTAGCCCCGAAAGCGTATGGCATGTCATTCAAGTCGATCGATTCAGCTGTCCAAGTTCGTGAGCATCTGCCTGCGGTTCAAAGAATGAGACCTACCAGCATGTTCCACTATATTCATCATGCGAACGACAGTGACACCCGTTTGCACTGACACTCCCTCCAAGAACGCCGTCTTGAGTTCTCGCAACTTGTTCTCGTAATCCGTAATCCTAGCATCGATATCGGAGAACGTGTATTTCGCCGTTCGAATCCCTGAACATGGAGGTAAGGAGTACGCATCATAAATTAGACGACGACTGACAAAAGTTCTTCTGCTTGACGTATTCGGTGATGAAGTAACCACACTCCGTCACTTGCAGTATCAGAAGTGTGATCGTCTTGACGTGCGCCTTGATTGCCTTCAAGGGTTCGGCATCGTTGACGAAGCTGAAGACGTCGCTCATCATGCCTGCCAAGCGAACAATCTGGTCGTCGCGGTCTCTCTGGTTCACGAGCACCTGTGAGGACCATCATCAGGGATCAGCGATAACGAAATCATCGATAAAGAGACATACCTTGTTTGCAGCGGATAATACGGACCAAGCAAGCGACATGTAGGGATGAAGCTGTGTCACATTCAGGCCAGTGGCAGTCAGGACGGTGAACAACAAATACCTGTGCGATACTAGCCACGATCTTGTCGAATAGGTCGATCCTTTGCAACAGCACGCCAAATATCTGATCGGACGTCATCAACCCGGTTGCAATCCTTGGGCCAATGTCAACCGCCGCGCTCAGCGCCCCGACAACTCCGGGCGTGGGAACGAGTGCTCCGATTGCTTCGGTCGCCCCGGTGACAGCGTCTGCAGCTTGACGTTCATCCGCATTCACGTTCCCATGCTTGTCGGAAGATAGTGTGAACTTGATCGTAAACCCAGAATGACCGGAACCATCCAGGTTGGGAAGAGGCTCCTCGAGTACTTTGATCAGAGAGATCACATCAGCGATTTCAGAAATCATGACACCAAATGAGTTCATACCGCCATCCTTGAGATTTTCCAGCACGCTACCGATAGTACCAGCGAAACTGCCGACCAATATGTCCTTTCGCGTGAGATGCTTTTCATAAACCTTCACGATGATGGTGGAACGTTCCTCGCCATCACTGACACTATTCAGTTCCCTGTCGAGGAAACGGCGAGAATGCACCTACAAAAACAAATTCTCATTCCATGAAGCATAATTCTTTTTCTCCTTTGCTTTCTTCGTCATCCGTGATGTATCGCCCACGGAAAATTCGACTTGATACTTCCTCGCAATCGACAGCTTTCGCTGCTCTAGTGTACGAAGTCCGATGTCTGAAACAAACGAAGGTGAACTTGCAATGACAGGAGCGGTGTTGTTTGAATGGCGAACCTTTGATGACGATCGTCTTTGCCGCTCTAAAATCTCGCTCAGCACGTTGCCAGGGATGATGACAGGATGCACATACGACATGGGCGGATTCAAGGCTTGGCTGGGGTTGTCTGTGTTCATGGTTCTGTGGGTGATATACAATGAGTACTTGGGAGTTGGGTGCGGGAAGCTGGTGACCGGTGAACAACCAAGCTGTGCTGGCATGCTTGGGCGCTAATTGGTCTTGGCTTCCAACCCGAGAACTTCCGAAGAATCTTTTGATTGGAGTACTACACGCTGTTCTACAGCGATTCTACAATGACCCAGAACGATGTACTACTAATAACGGTTCAACGGTCAAATATAAAGCTTGAATCAGTTGTTCAATATGCCATCCTAGAAGAGCATGAAAACGGTCCCCAACGACATTTACACCGTCGCAATGCAATCCCTTCATCGTCTTTGCGGGTCCGAGCCGATCAGAAATCGGTGAGCGGAATCAGACGGATAGTTACTGGAAATCTTGTGGAAATCCTTCAAGAACCGCTGTGCGCACGTCCCGATCTGGTCCGACTAGTAGCGCCGAGTTGTTTCCTTTTTCTTTCATTCCCGTCCTCGTCATAGTTTCTTTTTCTTTCTCTTTGTCTACTTTGTTACCCTTTCCTCTACATGTATATAAGCCCTCCGTGTCCTCGCTGTATGCCATCGAATACTAGATCTCCCGTTTTTCGTTCCCTTCCTTGTCCTCGTCCGATTGTCGTCGCAACCGCATCCTCTCGCCCGCTCGGCTCTCTTCTTGCCCTCAGCCTTCCGCCTTCCCATCGAATAGGAACGTACCCACATATTTCTGGGCCCACCGCGAGGGGACAATTTTGACTTAGCCCCATCACTCTATCATTCCTCTGCCCAGTAATTCCACCTGGACAGCGAAACCGCCTAAACGTAGGACCCTCCTAGGAACTGAAGATGCTGTAAGCTCTGTGTTCGATCTTGTCGTGTCACGAGACGGCAAGTGTGTTGTGGCTGGGACGGAGAGAGGCTGTCCCATCCCAATCCACATCCCAGCCTCCAGTCTACTTCATGACTTCCGTCCCAGAGATACATTTGGAAACCCCAGAGACACGCTCAGAGAAGCATAACGACAGTGCGCCGCCCTCTCGATTCCTTCGGATTTTAGAAAGGTGGAAGAAGAGCATCAGAGAACCTGCAGTCCTTGAGCCTCGTCGTCTTGCCGGCATTAAATCCAAGTCAGCAGAGAACGTGAATTCCTCGAACATTGCATTTTCGACAATGACCGAAGGTCGCAGTAGACCAGTGAGTGCTTCTTGAAAGGCGAATGAATGTGCTCAAATATAGATTACCATCTTAGCGGACGGTCAGAAGAGTTGTGGAACAGGTAGGTGTTGTTCAAGTTGTCCACCCACGGATACCATCGTTCGTCTTTCGTTGCAGAAGAAGTCGAGAGCCAGACCTCGTGCTGGTGGAGACCGCGCCCGTGGTACTAGCACTGGAGGTCGTCCTCTAGATCCACAGCCGTCGAGTGATGTAGGTCTTTCGCCAGCGTAGATCACATCGCAACAGCTTATGTTCTACCAGGCACGACAAGCAAAAGATGCAAATCAACCCTCGACTTGGGGGATTGCTG